>JAQPPZ010003790.1:0-124076 GCA_028583015.1 Wollemia nobilis | reverse complement strand
TTATCATCCACTATTATGAATCTCTCTTCTCATGAATAATAAATCTTTCAACAATATGCAAAAATATCAAACATGCATTCACAATTAATTATCAACAATAATCCATATAAATAAATAGAGATAGATCATACCTCTAAGGTAGGGTAACACCAAAAATACACCTTAATGGAGAAATAAATCCACAAGATCTCCAAATCCACGATACAAGACTCTTACAAATAATACTTTATATGATTTATTTTTACAAATTAGGATACATATTTATGTTAGCTTTTGATGAGTATATGATATAGGAAATGTGTTACATAACTTTATTTTCATTAGAAAAAATCATTCACCATTATGTAGAAATATAAAGTCATTCATCTACAAATAATTATCCACAATAACAATCCACAAATGAGATAGAGATATTTAATACCCTTAAGGTAGGGAAACACCAATAATAATATTTAAGGAAGGAATAACTCCACACATAAGGAGGGCAAAGTCCTATAAGCCACTTCATGGGAAAATATGATTACATATTATTGATCTCCATGATGATTACAATGACAAATATCTCTTCTTTATATACCCATCTTCTAATTCTACTTTAGGGAGCCTACTACTAATATAATATTATATTATAATATAATATAATATTATAATACAATCAACCTTGGATTATGTGTGGCCCATGCAAACCCTTATACAATATAATAATATATCCCCAAAATATCTATTCCTATGTACCCTAACATGCCACCCTCCTTACAAATTTTTCATCCTTGAAATATATGAAGAAATAAGATAATATTATTTCCAAGCAATGTTAGAAACTGGTACCAATATTGATCATCCATCCATCCTAGTGAAACACATTGATGCTATTATTCTATTTTACCACTTGAGTATCCAGATATGCTTCGTTGGTTCCATGCTTCTACTACTGTATTTTTATAATTTGAATGATGGGTCCACTTGTTCCTTGATGTTGATGAACCACTCTAAAGACTAGAATCACTATGCTTTCTCTTCCAAACACTTCCATACTTGGTTCCCTTCTGATTTCATGTAGAACCATAACATTGTTGCCTTGAGCCATACCTCCAATATTGTTTCCACTCATGGTGGTGTGAATGGCGATAAGCTACCACCTTATTTGACTCCTCAACATTTGGGTCCACTACTTTAAAATCTTCTACATATTGTTATTTCATATTCCATTTTTTGCTATGTCTTTGTGCTCTTCTAACAAAGTTTCCTTAGACTCTACTACTGTTATTTCAATGGACTCAGTTGTTGTTGCTTCTTTCATGGACTCAATTATTGCTACTGCCTTCTTGAATTCTATTTCAAGTTCTTCAATTTGTTTTTCTGCAACCACTTCTTATTTTTCCTTGGATCCTTGCTCCTTAAGTTGATAAATATCTTGCAATGTTATCTTATTTTTTTTGTACCATAACTTCATAAACTTATTTTACACATTAATGTTAACAATACCCAAAGAATATAACCAAGGATAACCAAGAACAAAATCCCCATCATCCATCTTAAGAGCATAAAATTTTGAATGTAAAATATATTTATCCACGGTGATCTTAAAATATTCAAAAATATGAATATTATCACCCTCCAACTGTATTTCCTTAATTTTTGTTGCTTGAACCTACAACATTTTAGCCAAAGAAATATTAATAAAATTATATCTGCTACTAGGGTCAGTGGAAATAGTAACCTATTTATTTTGAATGCTTCCATGAACCTATAAAATAGTCTCTTGCTTTTGAAAATCCAAATATGTGGCTTCATTAATATCATCATCTTCACTAAAAATTTCCTATTTCTCCTTCTTGAGTGATTTTATTTCCTTTTCATAATCTTCATTCTGTTTCTTGAAAACTATCCATTCTCTTTTAATTTTATTTTGCTCATTTCGAATCCTTTGTAGTTTCTTTTCAAGGTCTTTGATGACATCCATTAAGCTATCTATCTTTTTTTCCCTTTCCTCAAGATCTCTCTTACAAATATCTAACTTTCTTTGTAATTGAAAAGGTACCCATTTACTCAAGAATGTTGGTTCCATTTCTTTCCAAGTGCACCTCAGATTGTTCCTAACAAAGCTTTCTACCCATTGTAAAGCTTCACCCCCAAAAAAAATTTGAAAACAAAAGTGTAATTGCATGCTTTCACCATATTGATATTTTACTATTTTCAACCACTCTCTCACATCCATATCATTTGTTCCAAAAAACTTTTGAAGTGCCATAGTTGATTCCCTAATGCAAACTAGGGTTTTTTGACAATATATATCATGCCCCAATGCAAACTAGGGTTTTATAAAAAAATATATATCTCCATTTATTTAAAGCTAAAATTCCCATAAAAAACTAGATTTGTAATTGTTCTTTCAAAAAATAAATTGCAACTAATTTGCTTACCCGAACTAACAAATTTCATCTTCCAAAAAATTCACAATTTGAAAATTCATTACTATCCTTGTTCGATATGGCTAACTTTAAAAGATTATATCTCACTCAATACTTCTTAGATTCCTTCATATGACCATTCATTTTAAAGCTCTTAAAATTCCACATAAAATGATCCAAGAATTGTTTGGATCAGATAAATGTTTACAGAGATATAGCTCTTGAAAGATGAGACATTTTTCCAAAAGAAAATTTTGTAATTATGTAATTCCACACAAAAAATCCCCACTTTGCCAAAATTGTTGCTCTAATACCACTTGTTACATGAATTTATTTTCATTAACAAGAATCATTCACCATTATGCATAAATATCAAATCATTTATCCAAAAATAATTATCCACAATAACAATCCACAAATGAGAGAGAGATAAATAATACCCTTAAGGTAGGGAAACACCAACAATAATCCTTAAGAAAGGAATAACTCCATAATATCTCCCAATATGAGAGAGCCACTTAAGGAGGGTAAATTCTTATAAGCCACTTCATGGGTAAATATGATTACATATGATTAATCTCCATGATGATTACAATGACAAATATCTCTTCTTTATATAACCATATTCTAATTCTACTTTAGGGAGCCTACTACTAATATTATATTATATTATAATATAATATAATATTATAATACAATCAACCTTGGGTTATGTGTGGCCCATGCCAACCCTTATACAATATAATAATATATCCTCCAAATATCTATTTCTATGTACCCTAACAAAATGCAACCAGAAAATACAAGATAAGCAAGCTATGATATCTATATGACAATGACACTATAATATGCAGAAAAGCAATGAGATAAAATTCTACAATAACCCAAAAATACTTCATTAATGAAAGCTCACAAAAATAGTACAATGCAATATAATGGAGGACATGCACACTCCATAAACTATTTTTAAAGGAACTACATTGTACCACACTACCAATTTATACTATGCACTCTCTATATTCTATTCTCTCTTATTTCACTCACTATAAGGCCTTTATATAGGAATATAATTTCCTTGGCCCTTAATCTACCTTTGACTCTATCCTATGACTCATGTACATGTGGACTACATCCACATTTACATCGTTGAATATTCTAAGACTTGTGCATTTATTACATGTTGAAGTAACTACTTAAATTTAATCTAAAGTAACCTCCTACTCTAGTAATATACTAAATGTGGTACATTGATATGTACCCACTAATGTAATATATTCCCTAACACCCCCCTGTATTACACTATTTTGGTATTGAAGACTTTAGTCTTCAATATGGATATTCATCTTTAGAATAATCTTAAACCTGGTATGCCTCTTCTTCTTCTGTTGTTTCTTGTGTATTCATGTTGTTTCTTCTTGTCATTTTAGTTCCACTACCTTTTGTTGTTTCTAAGTATTTGGAAGAATATTTGGCATTGTAGTCTTTTAGGTATCCTTGGTGCACTAGTGATCTCATAATTTTGTAAGTCATAAGAAAATCATAACTACTTTCTTTTTTATTTGTTGGTTTCTTGTATGACTTGTTTCCTTGATCTTCACAAAATTCAAGCTTGAGCTCATTATTAGTGGATGCTTCTAAAATAAGATCTTGGAAGAAACAGTCTAATCTAAATATTAGTTTATCCTTGAATATTTTATAGTATTTTTCTTTGTTGTAACAATAGTAATATGGATGATATTTTCCTCCATAATATTTACATCGATGAAAACTCCATCAGTTAACCTTCTCATGACCAAATTTTGCACAATAGGTGCATAGTAAAGATATCCCAATGTCTTTGTTATTTATTTTAGGAATATCATGTTTATCTATTTCTTTGATGAAATAGTTGAACCATGTGTGTACAATTGAAGCTATTCTATCTTTACCTTTTCCATAGATCTGTATGAGATCCTTTTGAATATGATCTTTAATATTAGTATAGTTATCATCAACTCCCTTTACTGTCTCACTAGAAGATGTACCTAAAGAATCTACTTTCATCGAACTATTAGTCTATGAGTTTTTAGAAATCCTTTTAAATTCTATTGATTCTTCTCTTCCATTTGCATCTTCCTTATTATCCATTGAGTTTTCTGAATCATCAATCATGCTTTTAATCCATATTAGTATTTTCCTTGCTCCTTTTCTAATTACATTATTTAATGTGTTCTTTGGAGTAGAAATCCTTAGAGTATATGAACCAATTTGATAAAAAAATTCCAAAACTTAGGTTTTGTAGAATTCTTATATCTCCATAATGGTTTAGAATATGTTATAAGTTTTATAAAGTTCTTAGCTAGTGTTAGTTCACCTTTTGGGTTGATTTTGTAATGTTTTGTAAATGATAATAATCAACTCCTATTTCACCTTATCTCTCCTAATGAACTATTCACTTATCAATTTGAAGTTCCCTATGGTTGGATTTTTGTATCCCTTTAGTATGAGTATGAGACAAGTGTAAGTAAATAATTCCAACTTGTATCTCCTTGAAAATGGGAACTATACTTCCTTGATGGTGGATGTATGATAGTGGTAGTTTATTTAATGCTCCTTTGACTCCTTGAATTCCTACCTTGTTCTTTAAATATGCTTGCAACCATGCCTTAATTTCTCCCTTACTTAATGCTAGCTAAAAAATATGCTTCCACACATTGCATTTCTAATTCAGGTGGCTATAAGTATGCTTCCACTCTCTTGATATAGCCGCCAAGTGGCACAAGCATTATTCAACTCTTTTGACTTCTCCTTAGGTGGTGCAGTGTTCATGAAGAACTTGTTAGGTGATATGACACATGGTGTAGTAGTTCTTGAGCATTAAAAGTGTAGGTGAATGCTCAAGATATTCTTATTGTGTGTTAGTTTAAATATGAGAGCATTACTTGATTTAGCGCTAGTCCTTCTTGAGTGTGAGTGTTAGGGTTTAAGGATTCTCTTACACCTTTGTTCCAAGTGGTACAATATTCCCTCCATGCTAGGACAAGTGTTTGAGTCTTCCTTGCATGCACTCTTATCTTCAATGTAGCAATTCCTTATGGATTTCTCAATATATTCTTGCCAACTATTGCAAGCTTTCCTTGCCTCCTTTGTGATAGTAAATCATGAGATGGATCCTCATTTTCTCCAATAAATATGGATGATGTATTCCAACATAGTTGGCTCTAGCTATGAATATTCTCAAGCTTTCCAATGGAGGTTCTATGGTGTTTCCTCTTGGCTAGTGGTTTTTCCACATTGAGATTTGTTAAGTTGCTCCTTGTAAGCTTATTATTTTATGTAGGATGTATTGTGTTGTCCTTAGTATTATCCACATTTTAATGAGCACTATTTTCTTATGTAGGATTATTGATGTTGTAGGTGACTTTCTATGTAGGTGTTGAGTTGGTGTCTTGATACACCTTGGTGATGTGGATGTTGAGCCCTCTAGGATGGCTCCTCTTTCAAGCACCTTGGTAGTGTTGATGTCATATGTTGAGCCCTTTAGGATGGCTCCTCTTTGAGCACTTTGGTTGTGCTTATCCTCTACCAATGGTGGTTGCTTGTAGTTAGGATGATAGGCTACATAGAGTATCCTTAAGACACTTTATTTTTGTCTCCTCTTGATGTAATAATAGATACAAACTTGGTGCTTGTATAACCCTTTTATAAATCTATGATGGATTTTGTATTGCACATGTAATGTGAGACTTCTCATTTTGTAGCTCATTTTCCTAGTTTTTATGGTATATTTTCTTCTCCACTTCTTTAAGGAATATAACCCTATTCTATGGCTTCTCTAGGCCTCAAAAATACTACAAGTTTTGTGCATTGAATAGTATCTCTATACACTTTGATAGTATGCAGGTTATGTGCTCTTTATCTTAACCTTAAATTAAAATTCAATTCACATAATAATCCTTTGAGAGTAACTAGCTTAATGAATAACTAGAATAGTGCAATCAATCCTTAATGTACTAGTAATATCTCTAACTCAATGCACTTAAGGATAATAATAATTTCACATTATTGCTCTTGTAAATTAGCCCTCAAAGTATTTTGAAATATGGACTTAATTTTCACTACAACTCAAAATACTTAGTGCACCTTAAACCTCTTTAAGAACAACTAGTATAGTGCAATATTGATATCACCTTTTTACTCCTTCAAATGAACCTTAAATCATGCACTAGTAATTGCTCCTAAATGCACTATAATATCTATAACTTAATGTAGTCTTATTTGTTATAAATAGATAATAGGAAGATGATATTTTTCTTTCTATAAAAATATATCTAACTCCTATTTTAATGTGCAGGTATAAACCTTAAAAGAAACTTCCTTCTGCACTCTCTTGAATACTATAATATGCAACCTTCTCTTTGCAACTTCTTAAAACTTTAATATGGTTCTCAATGAAACTAAATAATGAACTGAATATAAGTGTTTATAAAATGAACCCTTTGCACCTAAGTTGCTTACCTTTAATATCTATGAAGATGAAGGATTTCTAGGTGATTAGATTCACCTTATTGCTACCTTTAACTAGATGAACTTGTAGTTATTCTTGGTTGTCTTAAAAAGCTCATCAACTCACAAATTCGTAGCTTAGTAACTCCTATATCTTGTTGTTTGAAACTGTAGTGTGGTGGTTTCAATTATCCTTTAGGATGCTCTCTAAAAATTTGAAGTTTTACAACTAGTAATACTATCCTAATTACTACCCCTTCACAGTCAAATTTTGCACTAAAATTTTGTCCTTGAAACTCAAAAATTTGGTAGGGAACTCCCCCAAATTGTAGCTAAAATTTTCTTCAAGGACCCTTCAGTATTCTGCTAAATATTCAACAAACCCCTATCTCTTATGAGCCTTCTATCCATCTAAGGCAATATTCAAATCCCTCAAATTTGGTAGCTCCTTTTGTATCCATTCGTCTTCAACCTCCTTGTCAAAATTTAACTTCAATCTAGGCCCTCTTCTCAAGAATCCAAAATTATTGATATTTTCACCAATCTCCTTCAAAATTTAGCAAAATCCTTACCAAATCCTTATATCTTAGGCTTGTTATCATATGGTAATAATTATCTCAATTTGTGTGGTAAATTTTTCCAATGAGTTCTTCTAGGAACTCCTCCAATTGCCTTCTAAGAAATTTGTAATAAGGCTCTCCAAGGTCTTCAATATTGTAGCTTCTTTGGTCTTCCAACTGAGATCTTTCCTTCAACCTTATACTCTGGAAGTGTTGTAATGAAATCTTCCTCTTGGATATCTAAATTCTGCTACTTTAGGAATGAGACTTTTGATAGTCCTTATCTACTCTAAAATTTATAGTCTTCAATGGAGATCACCAACCTCTAATATTCCAGAGCTTGGAGTTCTTTAACTGGACCTTCTAAGGGTCTCTTCAACTTCATCAGGGTGAATTATTCAATCTGCACTTGAGATCACCAATATCCTATCTTCACCAGGACTCTTCATTGGAGTCTTCTTCTCTTCCTCAAATTTGTAACAAGTTTCCTATGGTCTTTTCTCCTTCTACACTCTACGGGTATGTAATCTCTAGTAATGGAACCTTTTCTAAGGGCCTAAAAATATTCATTCTTTCATTTGTTTATTTTGATGTTGGATTTATTCTAAAGAAGATATTATTCATAGCTCTTTTGTAGGAAGCTTACCAACTTTATTTAAATCTCATTTTTCATATAACAAAATATTAGGACTTTAATGGAAGAAAATTTAAATCTAGATTGCTAAGTCCTAGTCTTCATGAGTTTTTCTACAACCTTGTGGAAAGACTATAGCCAAATGCAATCTCATAAATTCTATAAATGAGATGGTTGGATTTCTCTCGATATCACTTGTGGCTCTCCATATTCCTTATCGATCTACCATGTGATCTGCTACACCTATTAGCTTTTAATGAGTATATGATATAGGAAATGCAACCATAAGATGCAAGATAATTAGGTTATGATATCTATATGATAATGACACTATAATATGTAGGAAAAAAAGAGATAAACTTCTACAATAACCTAAAAATATACCATTAATGAAAACTCATAAAAATATTACAATGTAGTATAATGGAGGACATGACCACTCCATAAACTATTTTTAAAGGAACTATATTATACCACACTACCAATCTATACTATGCACTCTCTATATTCTCTCCTCTCTTATTTCATTCACTATAAGACCTTTATATAGGAAAATAAGTTCCTTGGCCCTTACTCTACCTTTGAATCTATCCTATGACTCATGTACATGTGGACTACATGCACATTTACATCATTGCACATTCTAACACTTGTGTATTTATTACATGCTAAAGTAACTAATTAACTTTACTCTAAATTAAACTCCTACTCTAGTAATGTACCAAAGGTGGTACATTGATATGTACCCAATAATGTAATATATTCTCTAAAAAATTCTTTATACACGAATGTTATGACTCACCTTGATTTTTGAGGTCACCCATGTGGTGATTCACCTTCCATGAGTTACAAAGTGTATAATATTATCATATAACACTATGTTATATATTATTATAATTTTATGTATGATCCATGCCATAATACAATATTATATTATATCCCCACAAGAATATATTTAGGTATATAACATTCCATCCCCCATATAAGAATATTTTTCCTCTAAATATAGGAAGAAATAAAATAATATGATATTTTAAGCAATGCTATCAATTGGTACCAATCTTGATTATTCCTCCATTCAAGTAAAATATTGATTGATGGTAGTCTGTGATGATGTCAATTTTTCCTTGTGCCACCTAAATATTCATAATTAATCCTTGGGTTTTGTGTATTTCCATCATAGCCCCTCTAATTATCTTTGTCCTACCTTCATGATTGTTGCCTCTCATGGTGGTGTGGATGGTGATATAATCCAACCTTAGCCTAATGTTCTACCTTCTTTAACTCTTCAAAAATGTGTCTCTACTTTTGGTTTATCCTTTGATTTTACTTATTATTTGATTATTGCATCCTCCTTAAACTCTATTTCAATTTCTTTTACTTGTTCTTAAAATTTTTCCCCTACAATAGCTTTTTATTTTTTCTTACTCTAAGAAATATCTTGTAATATTATTTTTTCCTTTTTATACCATAACTTCATAAACTTATTGTACACATTAATATTAATAGTACCCAAATAATCCATCCATGGATAACCAATAATAATATCCATATCACTTATCTCAATAGCATAAAAAATGTAAAACATGTTTTTCCATGGTGATCTTTAGATCTTCAAAAATCTAAACATCCTCACCCTCAAGTTGTATGTTCTTAATTTTTATTGTTGGAACTTGTAAATTGTTATCCAAGTCCCTACTGGTGAAGTTTTTTGGAATATATCATATTATTTAGTACATGCTAATGTACCACTTTGGGTACATCTTTATATTAGGAGAGTGTCCTAGATTATAGTGTGAGTATTTAATTTATGCAATGTAATAAATGCATAAGTTTATTACAATGTGCAAAGTATTTAATAATATAAATATGCATAATGATCAATGTGCATAAGAGTCCATAGGGTATGAAATTGAAGAGTCTCAATAAGAGTGAATTCCTAGAGTACTCCATACAAAGAGTCACATTCCATTATATATGTATATGTGTGTATGTGTAAGAGGCACAATGTAGAGTGAGAGAGTATGGAATTATGGTGTATTGGAGATATTTATTCTATCAAGATACTATTTTCATAAGCATTTTTAATGGTATATTTATGAGTTGTTTCATAATATATTTATGAGTTTTATATATTTAGAATATTATCATTATATTATATTTCATATTGTAACTTTTTTTTAGATCTTGTGGTTATTTTACATTAAGTATTTAGCATCAACAACTAATAGTGGTATCAAAGCTACATCAAGGTTTTGTCTTGCATAGTTTTTATTTTAAATTACAAAGGAGATTTTTGCTAGTTAAGGAGAAACCAATGAATTTGAAAAAATTACCTCCATAAAAAGAAAACCAGGGAAGATGGTATTTTTCACTATGTTGAAGGAAACCCAATGAATATTGAAGATTTACTTATTCCAAGAGCAAATTCAAAATAGAAGGAAATTTACAGGTCTTGAAGATAGACCTTGACATTCTTAATATTAGGAGACCCAATAAGGAGGTCCTATTAAAAATTTTTATATATAGAAGATTCTAGATTGCTATTTGGCTAGAGTCTTTCCACAAGGTTGGAGGAAAACTCATGAAGACTAGAACTCAACATAGATTTCTTTCTACTAGTTTTTAGAATAACTAGTGAAGTTTATTGATTTCAATATTCTAGAGATTTGAATGTATTTGGTTGCTAATATATAAGTTTTTTATTACATAAAATAAATTCTCAAAATTTGAGAATCTTCCTATAATAGTAATTTCATCTTTCCTCATGTAGGAATTAGTTTTTGAGTTGTAGCAAAAGAGTAGGCATTGAATATTAAGCAGACCCAAAAAAGAGGTCCTCATTGAAGATTGAAGACTACAAATTGAAGAGAGATAAGACCCAATAAAGAGGTTCCCATTGAAGATTAAAGACTCTAGATTGAAAATTTAAGGAATAAGAAAAGAAGAGGCTAGAGGATCCTTATTGAAGATTGAGAAAGAGGAGACCTAAGAGAAGAGGTCCCCATTACAAATTTGAGAAATAAGATAGGAGAAAGAAGATGGAGGGAGATTACGAAAAATTCCAATTGAAGAGTTGCATAATTTGAATATCCAAGAGAAGATATCTCAAGTGAATTTGGAAGGAGAAATAAGAAGGCTAGAGAAGCCCTATTAATAAAGTTGAAGGAGTGGTCATTGGAGAATATTTGAAAAAAGTTTGAGATAGAAGATTACACGAAGAAGAAACTCCTAAAAAAGAGGTAATCACATCAAAATTGGGATAATTGTCGCCATCTGATAATAATACCAAAAGTATTTGTGAAATTGATTCAAAGAGGAAATATTTGGCAAGACATTTGCCAAATTTTAGAAAGTATTCTTGAAGACTTCAAAAAATTTAGATTCTTGAAGAAGAGGTCAGCAAAGAGACCAAATTCAAAGATAGAATTCAACAAAAGCTAAGGAGAAGAAATAGGATAGAAGAGACTACCCATTTGAGAAGTTTGAAGATAACCATTAAGATTTTGAAGTCCGATTTGTAAAGAAGAAGATTGTTTTTTTTCATGATAGAAGTTGAAGGGTCACATGTCAACAAATTCAAGGTGACATAGAGCTACAAATTGAAGACGTTTTGGGCATATTTTGAAGATCCCTTGAGTAGCAATTGAAGGAGAGCTTGACAAAAAACTAAGGAAATGGATTGGAGGAGTTAGAGACTTTTTTGGATAGCAAGATACAAAAGGAGAAATCAATTTTTGTGAGCAGATATTGAAGAGTTTTAGGACTATAAAATAAGGTAGCGTTGGAAGGAGATAGTAAAGTTACATTTTGAATATTTTTGGGATAGTTTTTGAGAGAGATTTGGATAGTAAAGGAAAGGAATATTTGGCCATAATTGAGAGCTACAAATTATAGATTTTCAAATAGCATATTTGGAAGGAGATAGAAGCTAATTTTGGACATCATTTTGAGAAGGAAACCGGCTACAAGTTTCAAAGAATTTGGGCAACAAATTAAAATGAAGTGAAGTTGCAAAGTTTGTAAACTTTAGATAGCAAAAATATGAATCAAATCACCAAGGATATTAGGTACAAAATGAGGTAAAAGAGGTTTGTAACATTGGTGCTATACAAATTTTTTATTTATGCACTTAAATCAACTTATTATAAAGTTTTTGAAAGCACCACATTAGATTTATTAAAGCCAAAAAATATAGTCTAAGTTAAGTGTCTCCAAGACAAGTAAGGATACATCATTATCATTCTATAATCTGAAAAGCACAACAAAAAATAAAGTTAAGGATTGCTTGAAAGGTAGTAATAAGGAGAAATAAAAATTAATATATGTTGGTTTTATAATCAAAATAAGTACATATTATTTATAAGCTCTAGAATACTGAATAGTGGTCAAAGGCAAGGCATATTGTAGAAACTATTGATGAATAAAAATCACCAAAGGAGTGGTAGAACCACCAAGAACAAGTGGAGGTACCATCGTATTGAAGGAAGAGCCTCCTTGGTGAAGAAGGAGCCATTGAAGTTGTACCACTAGTTTGAGGTGGAGGAGTGAAGCATTGACACCTTTAGTTGTACCATCCAAGGAGGACAAGCATTGGGTTGAAGGAAAATATAAATTCAAGAGGAATCAGTGCTCTTTAGAGAAAAATCCAAAGTGGTGTTAGTCAAAGTACCACCAATATCAATAGCCACTTGAATAGAAAGCTATGAACATAAACAATTGCTTGAATGCTAATAGTTGGAGCATTGCATAAAGGGCCATCAAAATACAAAATTCCAAAGATAAATATATTACGTAGATCACAGAAGATGAAAGGACATAGTTTGAAAATGAAGCAAGGTAAAATATCTAAGTTTATAGAAGCCAAAGTGTTGAGGATAAATTTGAGTGTTATTAAGGAAATTGAGCATTGAGGAGAAAGCCAAGAAAAATATTAAAGAGCAAACATTAAGAAATAAGAGATATTACTAAGCCATGTGCCATTGAGGAAGTGTTGAGAAAGAAGAATCATTTGCAAGGAGGAGGAGTGCCAAAGGAAGACATAACATCTTTTGTGCATACCAATAGCCTGAGTAAAACTTGTCATTCCTCAAATAGAAGAACCAACCATCTCTAATGGGAATCAAAATGCTTATGTGCACCATTAATGCATGTTATCCAAGTTTAGAGTGTGAAGAAGGAAAATATTTCAAATTTCTTGAAGAACATGGATCACATCAAAAAAGAAAATAATATTGGAGGACAAAGAGGTTAATGAATACATAGAAGGAACATTTGAAGCCCTAATATTGGAGGACAAAGAGGCCAACGAATACGTAGAAGAACGTCAAATTTTTGAAGACCCAAATTTAGCACACTATCTCCAAGGAGGTAAAAAATATGAATTGAGTTAATTTTTTGTAAATATTAAGGAGGTATAAGGAATATTATTAAGGTTAAGATTAGTTAATCTATTATATTTGAGAATAATTGAATTAATGGAGAAATAAGGTATTGAATTGATGAATTATAACCTTAGTAGTTTTATTGCATGATTTAGAAGATTGTTGAAGTAAGAAGTATTTAATTTTAAAGGTTTTTAAAATTATCTATTCTATTTTGAAATTCAAGTTGCATAGAAATACTTGCAACTAGTTTAACTTGGAGGAATAAATATTTCTACATTGAAATAAGAATATTAAATTTGTAAATATATTTATTTTCTAAATTTCCAATTAGGGAGTTATAAGGAATTCAACACCAAAATAGTTTGTGAAATTTAGAAACCATATTATTGAAATTTGAGAAATATAAGAAACATAACATAGAGTTTTTGAAAGTTGGAAAAATACATTGATATTAGTCTCTTATTCAAAATTAACAAGACATAAGGATTCCAACTTAAAGTCTTTGAAATAAGAGAACTTTATCAAAATTGAAATTGCATCAAAACTATCTTTAGCTTTCCATTTATAATTAGGGAGACAAAAGGGATTCAACCCAATAGAAAACTTAGGAAGCTAAGTATTTTATCAAAGCTATTTTACATTGGAAACATTAGGGAGATATAAGGTAGTCTACAAGTGTTATCATGACAACAAATAAATTATTTCTTTCAGAATCCCAACTTCTTAAAGGTCCTAATTACACTTCATGGAAAAACAAAGTGAGATCAATATTGATAGTAGAAAAGCTTTGGGATATTGTTAAAGGAGCAAAACCTAAACCTATCAAAGATGCTAGGGAAATTCAAAAGTATGAGGAAGATGAAGCAAAAACACTCATGATAATAACTTTTGCAATTACAGATGTTATACAACCATGCATTAGTTCAACAGTAACTTATACAAAAGCTTGGAATACTTTAGCCAAGATATTTGAAGAAAATAAAAAAGCCACTATCTTAAATATTCAAACCCAATTGCATTCTCTAAAAGTTAATAGTGGTGAAAGTATATAATTATTTCTAAGAAAAGTGGCAGATATAAAAGGAAAATTATTAACCTTAGGAGAAAAGGTAGAAGACAAGTTTCTTGTTCAAGTGATTCTAAGAGCACTTCTAGAAAGCTACAAGCATCTAGTCACATCTTTACAAATTCTAAGTAAAGATACATCGTTTGACGAGTTAGTCAATATACTACAAGAATATGAGGTAGAGAATTTAGTCAAAGATAAAATAACTAATAATGCCTTAGTCTCAAAATATATTACATAAGAAAATATTGAAAAAGAGGAAATGAATTGACTAATAATAGATATTGTCAAGTATGCAGATAAAGAGGACATAGTACAAATTATTGTAGATCCAATCCGATAAATTAGTATCAAGGAAATCAAAAAAATTCTAGAATCCATTCAAATAGGTCATTTCAACCAAGAAAATATCAAAATCAATATAGACCACATCAACAATGATTTCAAAATCAACACAATCAACCTCAACTACAATATAGAGAAGGAAATCAAAAGGTGCACTTAGCTCAAGAGATTTAGGAAATTCAAGAACTAAAAGAACCTACAAAAGATCATGAAGTTAAAGAATTTTCAGAAAATATAGTATTCTATTTAGATACTAATCATTTACTTGACCAGGATACAAAAAAAAGAAGAATGAAAAAAGAAAAAAAGAAGAGCACAAGTTCCAGAACTAGGATGAAGACTATATTGAAGACTAAAATCCTCAATAACCAAATAATATAATAAGGGGTGTGTTGGAATATATTACACTATTTTGTACATGCTAATGTACCACCTTGGGTACATCTTTAGATTAGGAGAGTGTCCTAGAATAGAGTGTGAGTATTTACTTTATGCAATGTAATAAATGCACAAGTATTATTAGAATGTGTAAAGTATTTAATAATGTAAATGTGCATAGTAGTCCATGTGCACATGAGTCCATAGAGTAGGAAAGTAAAGAATCTCCAGAAGTGTGAAGGCCAAGATTAATCCATATGAAGAGTTACATTCCATTATATATGTGTCTATGTGTGTATGTGTAAGAGACACAATGTATAGTGAGAGAGTGTGCAAGTATGGTGTATTGGAGATCTTTATTCTATCATGATACTATTTTCGTGAGCATTTATTAATGGCATTTTTAAGAGTTGTCTCATAAGTTATTTATGGGTTTTATATGTTAATAATATTTCCATTATCTTATATTTGATATTGTAACTTTATTTTAGATCTTGTGGTTATTTTGCATTGAGTATTTAGTATCAAAAGCTAACAAAGTTATTCTTGTTGCTAGGGTTTATAGAGACAAAAAAATTACTTTGAACGCAACATGAACTTGCAAAATAAAATTTTTATATTCAAAATATTTTTTGACACTACCACCATTATCTTTTCTTTCAACCAATTTTTTAAAATTTTATAACCCTCTTTTTAACTCCTTTTGTTCATCCAAGAGCCTAGATATTTTTTCATCCTTTTTCTCTAAACCCCATTTGCTTAAAAATGTAATTTCAATTTCTCCCCATGTGTATGTAATATTATAGGCACTAGCAAAGTTCATAAGCCAAGATAAATCCCCCTTGTAAATAAGCATAAAGATCACATTTTCATAAAAAATAGAAGAATTTAAAGACATAAACAATTTCCACCATTCATGAGCATTATTATCATCCTTTCGACTAAATATTAGGAACTCCATGACCCCAACCCAAAATTAAAAAAATTCCCCAAAGCTACAAGGGTTTCAAATAATCATAATTATTTAACAATAAAATCGATCAAATCTCTTCTATTCCTTTCCTTCAATAGTTACATTTACAATATTGTTTTCAAAATAAAATAAATGGTAGCTAATTTGCCTAACCAAATTGAGAAATATGATTTTCCCCTTTACATGAATTTTTTGAGAAACCTAAAAAAAAATCAAAATCCCAACTTCAAACAATTATAACTCCCTCAAACCTGATAAAAAATTAATAAATGAATAATTATTTACTATTGTACTCAAAAATATCTACACAATGGTGCAAAAATATTTTGAAAATGATTGCTAGAAAAATTGATATGAATTTATTTCCTTTGAAAAACCTTTCACACAACCAAAAAATAATATAAATATCCTAACTTCAAACAACCATAACTTCCTCAATACTTATCAAAATTTAATAAATGAGTAGTTTTTTTTATAGTACTCAAAATGATCTACATCCTAGAGTAAAAATATTCTAAATATTATTATGAAAAAAGATATGGCCCCTAAAATATGGGATGTGTTTTTGAAAAATGTACCCTAGCTCTATAAAGATAACCACACTTTGCTAGAATCACTACTCTGATACCAATTGTTATGAACCTCTATTCTCATGAATGATAAATCATTCAAAAATATACAAAAATATTAAACATGCATCCACAATTAATTTCTAAAAATAATCCACACAAATAAGTAGAAATAAATAATACCCTTGAGATAGGGCAATACCAAAATGCTCCTTAAGGAATCACTCCACAAGATCTCCAACTCCACAAGCCAAGACTCTTACAAATAATACTTGATATGACTTTTAAAATTGAGGGTACATATTTCTTTATACAAAAATTTGATAATTCACCTTCCATGAGTTAGAAGGTCACTCATGTGGTGATTCACCTTCCATGAGTTACAAAGTGTATAATATTATAATATAGCACTATGTTATATAATATTACAATTGTATGTATGACCCATGACATAATACAATATTATATTATATTCCCGTAAGCATGTACTTAAGTATCTAATATCCAGCTTTCCTTAAATCCTTGGTGGCCTTGTGATGGAAATGTGCTCCCAAGCCCATACCTGGAACAACGTATAGCATACTAGAATCCTCCCCTGCATGTAGACAATCTAATATAGTGTCTAGTATAGCTAGGTCAACACCAACTCTTACCATGTGAATAATACTTGGTAGTATCGCATATTAGCCTATGCCTCTCCCCACCCCTAGTGCACTACCATCTTGCTCGTGTTGTTGAGAAATACCCCCAATATAAGTGCACAAAGAATGGTGGTCTACCTATGCAATTTCATCCTACATATATGGCATTGACATCAAAGTTGGACTTGATAAAAAATAATTTTGAGTCTCCTATATATATTTTAATGGTATGACCTTTATCTTAAACCATCTCGGCCTCTACCCCTTGGATTGAAACCCTATGGATCTACCACATGTCCTCCAATATGACATTCATCATCCCCATAGGAAGTTGGAAGGTATCTGTCTCTGAATACCATCTATTTAAAAGTTTAATTAGGTGTGTTCTATAAAAATCTATATTTATAATTAGGGTTACAAGATATAGCCCTACTTCCATTAATAACATATAGTCATCCACATATAGTAGGCCCTATCTGGTCTTGAGTGCATAAGGATGTTGATTTCTACACTCCAACGTCATATGTTGAATATGTACATAAAACCCAAGTAAAATGTTAGTTGATCTAATATTAAATATGTAATCTAGCATTTAAATGCTAAAAACATAGTTTACTTGTTGGTCTAAAATTTGCTTATGCTTATGAAGTGCATCCTAAACTTTAGCCAATGTTGGATGACTAGGATTTCTCCCAAGTTCAACCTCTAGAGAGTTCAAATCCTTGTATTGCTTACGCAATTAAAATAGGGGTTTAAGTCTAAAGTAAGAAATGGATGTGTTAGAAATGAATAAGGTTAAAAAATTACTTCAATATGGATGAGATATAGTGTAACAGTAATGAATATGCAAAACATAAAAATATTATACAATCAATTTTAGTGAAACTTAATAGAACAACCATTAGCAAAAGCATCATCGAGTTCATTCAATTCTGATTATATGCTTTAACCATTCTAAATACTTATGAAAAGCAATCCAAATAGTAATCCAAAAAGAAGAATTTGCTTTAATACAATAGACTAATCATCAAGTGTAACAAAAATGAATTAAAGCATAACATTCGTGCATAAAAATCTAAGAATTCAATCATAATTGAGGCCAAACAACTTTTACTTTTCATTAATTGGTATTAGTGATTATATAATATATTTTCAAGTAAGTGCTACATAGTTGACCCTAACTATGAGATGCATTGAGCTATTTATAAATTACTTATGAATATTGGAGCATAATATCTACAAATATTCAGTTATAGATCTATTAGAAACAACTTGGCAAGAAACATTCATAAGAGTAAAGGTCATTTCATTCCCTACACTATCATGATGACATGACGGGTTCAAATTTCTTTGTATTACTTCAACTCTAGTGTGACTTCAACAACTCTATTGATCTCCAATTTTCATCCTTTAAAATTTGCTTAGTATTTGTAATGGTTTATCACTTTCATCTCTAGTTGCTATGGTTTGGATACTTGGCAAGCATCCAAGTAGTTTTAGCTTCTAACAAGGATGAACTAGATGAAAGGAAAATTCTCAAGAAATTAATGCTAGACCTCATCATAGTATTGAACTTTCTTGATCATTGTTAGCTTTTATAATGAAGTTATGCTTCTTTTATTATTAAGGTGTTCTTATGTGCCAAAGTAAAACTTGGAAAGGTTTGATTGGTGCCTTCACTTGAAAAAGTCCGGATTCACATATTTTTGGACAATAATTTGATATTATGATTTTGTGCAATTTTGAAACATTTTGGCACTTTTACTTTATAAGCCCAATTTTATTCTATGCTAGTGTTTTAGTGCAAATTAAGAATTTCATAGTGCTTATGATGATGTAAGCACTTTCAAGGTTCCATTTTGTTTCATTTCAACTTTATGCACACTTCAAGTTTATCAATGATTGGGTCACTCTACTTGGAAGACCCAATTTTATTCCATTTTGATTTTGTACAAGGTTGAAATTGCATTACTTTAGCTTCCTTGATTTTAGATCTTGTTACATATTTTTTTGACATCACTCTTTTCAAAGTTTGAAAATGATTAGTTTTGGGTTTGCACATTATCGAAATCCTTTGGAACTTAGTCAATTTTTATTTTGGCCCAAAATATATTATGCTTGATCACTTCTCATGATCTTAGTTCTATTGAAAAGCATATTGACTACCTTGGAACATATCCTAATTTTGATGCATTTAAGTTTTTAATTTATTTTCTTGTGTTTCTTAGACAAATCTCTAAGTTAATTTCCTTAGAAAAATTTGAGCAAAATTTTGGCAACATGGTAGGTTGGCCTAATTTGCAAGCACTTACAATGTGGGCATTCGTTTGACTTACATTCTTGATTCCTCCTAAAGATTCTTGTTCATAGAAATTAGGAACCTAGATGTTCTTAATTATGAAATATGATATTATAAGGAGGTCAAGGAATTAGAAGATAAGCTAACAAAAATTGGGATTTAAGGGGTAACAAGGTTTACGATAGTAGGAGATGGTAATATTGTTAAGTGGGAAGAAAGGGAGGAAGGGATACAAGAAGAGAGAAAGGCATAGGCATTTGAAAATGGTGTGGTTGGATATGATGAAGAGATATACAGGTAGACAAGATTTGAATGCATAAAAATAAATGAAATGTGGGAAGGAGAGAGGAATGGAAAGAGAATGAAGATACATAAAGGAAAATACCCCCTAAAAAGTTGGTACTTATTTGAGCATATTCTTCCACAACTAAAAATTGTTTTAGATCCAAACAAAATACCTTAGGTAAATACTCCATATACTCATAGATTTTAGACACTAAAATTTGGTAAACCCGATTAAGAATCCACAAGCAGTGATCAAATTGACATAATATGGCCCCTTGGGCAGCCCTTAGGAGGCTCATAGTGGTTCTAGCCACTCCGAAAAGGGTTTTGGAGGCTACCGGCCCAATTTTGGGAGGTTTTGGCCCAAAATTCACCACCATCCCACCCTAGGATGATGGTAGATTCCCATCATCCCACCCTGGGATGGTGGTGAGCCCTCGTCCCAAGGTGGGATGGTGGTGAAGTTTGACCTAGAAAAAGTCAAAATTTGGCAAAATGGCACCCAAAAACTGCCATTTGACCACCCAAACAAAGCATGTGAGGTATAGGACATGGAATCCTTATGACATCCATCTTTATTAGGGCAAAATTGGGAGATCCTCTAGCACACCCTGTGCATGCCTCCCATTTGACAAGTGGCACCTCCTCCATGCATGTCCTTGCATGCCTTTTTGCACATGAGCCCCTTTGGGCTATAAAATGGGTTCCATATCCACAAAAATATATATATATAATATATATAATATATATAGGAGTTCTAGGATATGCAATGGAGTGCTTCCAAGATTTCCCCTCACCTTATTGCACCTTTTTGCCCTCAGAATCTCCCTTTTGCCAAGGAGGTTACCGGGTGACTTCAAGAAGGTAATCCGAGCGTAAATTTTCCATCCGGGTGAATTTCTTCACAAAATTCAATGAAAACACACCTTAGGTTTTTTAGGAACATCTTCAAGTGGTTTGGTAACAAAAAGTGACCGAATTTTGTGGGTATCCCCTCCTAGGGTGCCCTCCAAATAGTTGTAGTCATCATCACCCCCCTAGGACGAGGGTAAATTCTTAAGAAATTTCTTTAATGTTTTTAATTTTTTATATAAATTATTCCATTATGATACATTCCAAATTTCAGGTCATTTGGAGTTAAAATGAGAAAGTTATGCTATTTTTAAGTTTTCATAGGCTCGTAGGACCCATCTGGGCACCCCAGTATGATGCAGGTAGATCCGGGATCCAATTAGAAAATATGATCATATGGGTTGTCTTTAAATTCAAATTTATACATAATGACAAAATTTCATGAGTTTTGGATGAGTTGAGGTTTGATATTTTGTTGTCCTCCTTTTCGTATGTTGTAGGTGGGCGACGCTAAATGGAGGGGTCTACGGGTGCAATTTATGATATTTTTTGGGTGAAATATTCCCACAAACCTCCTCTTTAACATCTCTGAAAATTTTCAAGTCATTTGGATATCATTTGATGCACTTTTAATTTATATGCCATTTTGCCCCTATGGGGATTGCATGTTTTCACCATACACCTTTGCTATTTGACCTCTTTTGTTTCCTTGTGTGTAGGTGCAGGTCCTCAGAAGGATTTGGGAAGAAATATAAGACATCATAGAACCTAGATACAAGCAGCGATGGCATTTTCTTGCCCACCTCGATTGTGGGTATGCGGAGAAACATTGGATGTACACCCGAATTTCGTGAAAGACATGGTCTTTGGGCACCCAATATTGTAACAATTGTATAACACTTTTGAGCCCTCAATGGGACTATTGTAACCTTGGATTGTATCCAACAAATTAATGAGAAAATACTTTCTTTAAATTTATTTCCTTGTGTTTGGTATTATTTCCTTTTGCATGCATGCTTCCTTTTTTATGCTCATTAGCGATATGGGGTAGATACACTTATTTTTCCACATAATTTTGTGCACTATTTTTCCCTACTTCATTTGTGATCATGGTGGGACCCTTTTCCCTTTTTATTTTGGTGAACATCTGACTTATTTCTTATATTTTTACCTTTTTTGTGTTGTAGGTGCTCCCCTCCCCACCCTGGAATGGTGGCAGAGGCTTTATCTGGCACACCCTGGGACGGTGGCTTCACCGTCCCACCCTAGGATGGTGGTGGAGCTGCTACTCACCCCACCCTAGAGCGGTGGTGAAACAGAGATATTTTTGCCCAAATTTTTAGAATTTGGAGGCTTCAAAGTGGACAAGGTAAGTGCCTAAACCCTATGATTTTTTGCTATATTTTTAGAGACTATCAAAAATCAGTTTTCTTTCTTCACTTGCTTGCATAGAAAGGTTAAAATTTGCATTTTTTCTTTTCTTATAACATCACATAGCAAAAGGTAGAAGAAAAATAAAAAGAACTTGTAGTAGCGATGCATCTGTTTGGCTTGATTGCTTGTGGCCTGCTCATTGGGTAGGTTAGCATGTAGTATTTGCATTCATAAATTCAATTTATAGGCTCCTTATATTATTCTTCTAAAAGTAAAATGCACCTATTGCATGCATTTAGTGAATAGTCATTGATTTCTTCTTTGCTTACTTTCTTGGATAATAATAAACCACACACACCATAATTCATGTAAACGCTAGTGAGGTGGACTTCATTACCATCCACTAGTAGAGTGCAAGTGACGATGGGTTTCATCTCCATACGCTTGGCTCAAATCCCATGAACACGATCCATATTGCCAAGGCCGGTTCTAAGATCCATCATAACCCATGGTTTATAACATGCATCACCCTTCGGGGAGGTGTATCGTAGACTACGGGTGAACTAGGTGAGGAACTGGTAGGACTTGTGCTCCCTGGCCATGTGTGGACCTCATCACCACACATTATAGGTGGGATAATACAACCTAGATTTCATAGTTGGGTTGTCAAGCTATGAGTATACAGGTGAAATCCAATTGAACATGAGATTACAATCCAACAATATTTCAAACATGTGACACGAGGTCATTCTTTACAAACAACACATCTAAAACACACAAAAAAGTTTAGAGATTCACACTTAAAACTTAAAAGAGATAATAATTTATCTTATTGAGTGTTTTTTTCTTGTATATTATTTAATTAAGAATTTTTAAGTAAGATAATCACTTTGGGGTACTAATAGAGGAGCGTAATGGTGCGCACCTGCAGCCAAGCCCAATCATGGGTGAAAGCTATGGAGAGTAGATTAGGAGACATGAATCATCTCCAATATAGCCTTATGGACTTGGTTATACCTCCTTGGTGAGCTTCCACTCCACCTAGCCCCAAGATAGCAGGGCATGAGCCTCATATCTGAATGGATCCTCTCCAGGACACCCCGAGGGATGATGAGCATTACTTGGGAGAGTTTTCTTGATATGTAGATATCTCACAGGTCTTCCTTGGTGAAATTCAACTATGCACTGAGGCACTAATAGATAGAGTAGTGCCACGCATCCGCTTACCCACTAGGGTTGACACACCTAAGTAGAGGTAGGAGTATGACTTCACACACTGTCTAGAGCAAGTCAACATGACTCTACCTCCATGCCACCTTGATAGGATACAACAGCTCTTGTAGCCCAATGGGAATGACACCCATTGGTCTGGGCAAGCCAACTTAGCCCTACCTTTCCTTGTCCTAGAGGGAAGACATGAGGAGATCCCAGATTTTCCTTAGGAACAATATATCGTGCACATCCAATGTGCCTCTATGACAGCTGAATGTAATGAACACATGTTCTAGCCTAAGCCTCAAGTCAATATAGTGAACCTTAAGAGATACAAGCACCCTATGGAGAATACAAAGTACCTTGGACAATGTCAACCCCAAGGTGAGACTCCTAGGCCTCCCGGGCCTCACACTGCATATCAAATTAGGCAAATGGTTATGAGATATACAGAACTCCAAGCTCAGTTCAAGTAGCTTCGGCGAGATAAAGAGCAACTAGATCGCTTGCACCAACTTGAGAAAGAAAGAATCGAGTACCAGACCAACGAGCTATTCCACAAAACTTTGAGAGAGAGGGTCCCTACCCCTAAGACACATAGGCAGGAGGTCCATCCGAGGCAACCCACACTCATTCGAGAGAGGTCCCTGAGACCTTATCAAATATTTCTTCCATGACCTCCTAGGCCAGATCAAGAGATGCCTCCTAGGACAAACATAGGGCACCCACCATGGGTAGATACCCCCATTCATAGGCCGACTCGAGAGATGCCTTACGGGGCTTATACTGAGCACGATCCAGAAGTAGAATATGTTGAGATGCCTTACAAAGGTAGGGGGTGACTTACCACCACCTCACCCTAGGTTTGAGGAGCCTAGACCTCCACCACAAGATGTGAACAAAGATGAGGAGATAAAGTCCTCAGGTCCTTACAAAGCATTTTTAGAATGCTTGGAGTCAGTAGAGAATAAGACCTTTGGGTCAGGATCTCAAAATCCCACTATGCATCAATTGCATAGTCAACCTATCCATCTATCAGTACCTGCACCTCCCTATCCAGAACAATTTAAGTTGCCTCAGTTGGCTACCTTTAAGGGAGAAGAGGATGCGCAAGAACATGTCACTAGGTTCTTAGGCCAATGCTTTGGCATTCATGATGACGATGATTTGCTTTTGAGGACATTTGTAACTACCCTCGCCGACCCTGCCTCTCAGTGGTTTTACCAACTCCTTAAGCATAGCATCCATAATTTGGACCAACTTGCAGATGCATTCTTGGAACACTTGACCTTCAATACCAAGAGGAAGGCAACATTGGCCAATGTAGCTAGGTTAAAACAATATGATGATGAGTCAATAACAAATTATGGCAATAGATGGCGAACCTTGCTTGCCAAACTACCTTATATTCTCCCCATGTTGGAGTTGACTCAAATGTTCTCTAAAAGTTTCTTAAAGCCAATATCTTTGTTGTTATAGTTGCAACAATACCCCACTCTTGAAGATGCCTCAGCACAGGTTAGGATCATCAAAGAGATCAAGATTAAAGAGGGTGAGATTATGAAACCTCACAAGAAGGAGTGGAGCAAAGAACACTAAGAACACTTGAGCGTAACCTAAGGTAGCAATAGTAAATCAGGTTGCCATTAGTGTCTCGAGGCCAACGCCAATCGCACCACCTCAAAAGCCTAATTATCAGGCCACCCCCAGGAACTATGCCAAGGATAACCATAATGGTCAAGGGAAAAATCAACAGCGTCACCCCAAGTGACAATTTATGCCCATTGCAGAGTCTATGGATTCAGTGTTTGATCGCCTCTTGGCGGCTAATGTGATCCATCGACTTGAGAGTCGACCTATCAACCCTAATGCACCTAAGCCCAAAGGATACAGAGAAGACCTATATTGAAAATTTCATAGGCAAAATGGGCATGATGTGCAAATGTGCTATAAATTCAAACATTTGGTGCAAGACCTGATTTATAGGAATGCCCTCTAGGTAGATAACCCTATCGCACCAAACAACCAAAAAATGGGAGTCTTTAAAGACCCCTTGCTTGCCCATGCGGAGCAAGCCAAACCAATGCCCTAGGTGAATGAGGTTTACCATAACCCTCCTAAGAAAGGATACGTTGGCATGGTCAGTATTGTGACAAGAAATAGGTGGTATCCAAGTCTAGTTGCACCACCTGTAGCTCATAGTGATGTCCCTTTGAAATCATAGCCTATCCTGACTCCTGGATCGAGCCTCCCACCTAGGCCTATAGTCACCATTAAGAGCAATCTCGCTCAGAGCTTAAGAACAACATCTTCCTATCTCTCCACCTATGAGCTCATCCAACAATCACAACCTCATAGAGAAGCCTTGATGGAGATACTTAATGCAATTGAGCTTCAGCCCTAGGAGTCTAACTCCTTCAAAAACTTTGTGGGGCATTTGTAGGAATGCATGGAACTAGTAATTACTTTTTGATAATATGAACTTAAACCGGTTCCACATGATATGATGGATCCCCCTTTACACATTGTTGCACATGTGAATGGAACACCATACAAAAGAGTCTTGATAGATACTGGGTCTTCGAGCAACATCATAACTACAATAGCTCTGAAGCACATTAATCTTCCAGCATATCATATTGTCACATCTACCTACACCCTCCGAGCATTCAATGATGCCATATGCTCAATGGTTGGTACAATCATCTTACCTATTCAAGTAGGGGAAAATATCATCTCGACGATGTGCCACATCCTGGAGGGTGAGATGGCGTACAAAATTTTGTTAGGAAGACCATGGATCAGGGACATGAAGTGTGTCCCTTTCATCGCTCACTAGTGCCTCAAGTACACTCACGAAGGGCAAGTTCATGTTATCCCCATAGACCTAGAGCCCTTCAAGTATTGCAACATGGTGCAGCAGTTACCCGAGTTGACCTTGCCATCGATACATCTGGATTTTCAACCAAATAAATCTAGCCAAGGTTTGACCCCATCGCTATAGCATACCATGCCCTCCTCATCATTGGACCCACCCCAGATTCCTAATACACCAGTGGATCCTTTTCCTAGGAACCCAGAGAAGTAGCCCATTGAGGAGGACCAACCAATCATATCCACTATCTCTATAGAGGAGATACTTAGCCCGGATGATGAAGAGACACCACATGAGGCAAAAAATGAGCCGAATCAAGTCTCACTCTCATCCCTCTTCTATTCGCAGCCCCAGGTTACAGTACATCTGGCTTCTACCGGATTGGGAGAGTACATGGTTAGGAATGTTACCACTACTCCTACTTTAGATTCAATGCAAGACATGGGTAGACCCTGTCTTCCCATAGGCACTATCGTGCCTCTTGGTATTCCCTCTAATCAAACAAAATTTATCTATGGGGGCCTTGACTATGGCATCAAACCTTACCAACATCAAGAGGAAGATGAGGAACATTTTGGAGAAGATATCAACTACTTGTCTAACCCTGACTTCACCTTGAAGTACCTTGACCTGTGCAGCTGGCACGGTATTGGCTTAGGCCTATATGAGCAGGGCACCAAAATTCCTTGTCAACCACAATATCAAATGCCCTATGAAAATTCGTGAGTGGGACGCAACAATCCATTGCCTCTATATGTCCTCCTAGATAGCCTAAATCGCTTGAATATAGGCTATGAGGGCGGGTTGGCCCAAGACCCTTATGCCAACCCCAATACAGTCTACTACTTGGCAGATTACTTTCCATGGCTAGATGGGAACCCCGCGATCCCCAATGACATTCCCCCACATTTTGAGAGAGGGGAAGGTTCGTGGAGTTTTCCCCATGTCTATGATGAGTCAGATCCAAGCACCTCATATGAGTGGACCTCAGAGGATGAGTCAGGTTATGAGGTAGCACCGTATGACCCTTTTGAGTTGGACAGTGATCATTCACAAATTGTCCCCATTAATGACCAATAGAAAAGCCTCATACATTTGTTCCATTTCCCTGATCCTATTTGGCGATAGCTCCTTCCTCCTAAAGAGCCAGTTCATCCGTAGGATGATAGACCTCCTGGGGGAAGCAGTTAATTTACTTGAGCAGTTGGACCCTCGAGAGCCTGAGGCACTGCAATATGAGAATGAAGGAATCCTCATCCACGATGATTATTATGAGGAATTAGCATATATGGGACCACACCTACCATATCGCCCGATCCCAAGGGGCAACAACAAGGTTCCCATATATGATAGTGACTATGAGGATGAGATAGAGAGGGCATACCTAGGTCCTCGTTATTTGTAACATCATCACGAGAATATTGACATAGATGAATTCTATCGTCAGTTACATGTTAGCCCACACTTGAGGGCAAGGCCTATCAATCTAGGTTATATTCATCATGAGGTATTCCCTAAACCACCCACACACATGGAGCTCCTTGAGCCTAATGATCCCACCCTCCAATCTATTCCCAAATAGGATCTAGAGATCCCAATCCCGCCAGAGCCACATCTGGGGTGAGAGATAACACCAATACATAATCACATGCACATGGTCCTAGAGAGCATACACATTTCATCAATATGATCTCCATTGATTTGACCACACCACTTCACAACCCAGCCGATCCTTCCAAACCACTCCATCTAGACCTAGATGCAATTGATTGGGATCACGCTGACTCACCCCCATCACCCTCTAAGTATTGGGCCTACGGTGGATTGTTTCACTTCTCCGTAGGACCAACTCATGATGTCTTCCATGCTAAGGAGGAACTTGAGGTTCCCATCAAAGATTTAAATCCAGCTAATGACATCCATTTGATACCTACTCCCCATCAGTTGGAGGAGGGGTCTCATATGTCAATCGAGCCTACAATTGATAGAGAGATCGACTCAAATCCTAAAAACTCACAATATATCAAGCTAGGGAAAGGCCTATCCCTCGAAGAGCAAGCCTATTATATAGCCCTTCTCATAGAAAATCATACAACTTTTGCATGGTCTTACAAAGACATGTCGGGACTAGATCCAAATATGGTCACCCATAATCTCATGCTTGACCCCACAGTCAAACCTGTCAAGCAAAATATGAGAAATATGCACCCAACAATGGCCTTGATGGTCAAAGATGAGCTACAAAAATTGTTGGATGCCCAGTTTGTCATTTTTATAGACTATCCACCATGGTTGTCCAACATGGTTCCTATCAAGAAGCCTGATGGGAGGATTCACATTTGCACCAATTTTTGAGACCTAAACAAAGTGAGTCCTAAGGATGATTTTCCTTTGCCAAGCATAGATGCCTTGGTAGATGCCACCATAGGACATGAAATGCTCTCCCTTATGGATGACTTCTCTAGGTATAATCAGATTCATATCAACCCAGAAGACTAGCTCAAAATGACATTCACAATGCCTTGGGGAACATTTTGTTACAAGGTCATGCCATTTGGCCTTAAGAATTCTGGCACCACCTACCAACGTGCCATGACATATATCTTCCATGACTACATGCATAAAATTTTGGAAGATTACATGGATGACTTATTGGCGAAATATTTATTACGTCATGAGCACCTAGATGTCTTGCACAAAGTTCTTGATCATCTAATTGAACATAATGTGAGATTGAATCCCAAGAAGTGTGTATTTGGTGTCACATCTAGAAAGCTCTTGGGATTTATAGTTTCCAAACGAGGCATCGAAGTGGACCCTAATAAATTCAAGGCAATCCTTGAAATGCCTCCCCCGACTACCATCAAGCAGCTTCGTAGCTTGCAGGGGAGGATTGCATCCATCAAATGCTTTATAGCACAACTGTCGAACAAGTGTAGACCCATGAACAAAATTTTACACAAGGGGGTCACATTTTACTGGGACAATGAATGTCAGGATGCCTTTGACACAATTAAATAATACCTAGCTTCGCCACTAGTGTTAGCTCCACCCAGACCAGGGGTGTCATTCTGATTATACATCTCAGCTACCGATGTCGCATTGGGTGCCATGTTAGCCCAAAACAATGAATTTCATAAGGAATAGGCCACATATTATCTTAGTCACACCCTGGTGAGCTATGAGATTAAGTACGCATACGTAGAAAAGTTATGTCTAGCGATGGTTTTTGCTACCAAGAAGCTACGACACTATATGCTCAATCACACTACGTATGTTGTATCCAAAGAGAATCCATTGCGATACATGATGAGTCATACTTATCATAGTAGTCGCACGGAGAAATGGATCATGTTGTTGATAGAATTTGACCTGGAGTTCATAGGACAGAATTCAATCAAAGGATAGGTCATTGCTGATCAACTTGCAAAGGCTCCTCTCTAGGAGGACCAGCTTCTTAGCATGGAGCTTCTCGATGATGGAGTCTTCCAAATATCAGAATCGCCTGATTCTGATGAGCCTGAGTCATAGGTAGATATGACTCTCTTCTTTGATGGCTCCAAATGCGAGCAAGGGGGTGGCATGGGAATCATGTTTTTCACACCTCATGGGGCTCCCATACCCCTATCATTTAAACTCGATTTCCCCTGCACCAACAATAATGTCGAGTATGAAGCCTTACTCATAGGGCTTAAAATGGCTATCACCATGAAAATCACCAAGCTCAACATTTTTGGTGACTCCTTGCTCATTTTCAACTAGGTCAAGGGAATCTTCCAGTGCAAGTGCCTAGTTTTGCAAGCCTACAAAGCCCTTGTGGACACATCCCTGACAAAGTTTAAATGGTATGACATCGAGGCACTCCCTCGATCATCTAATAATTTTACAGATACAATGGCCTCTTTAGGATCCCTGATCTCCAAGACCCCACAAGGGAGATGACAACCATTCAAGTCAAAATGCTATCACAATCAGCGGTTGAGCATGAGAGCACTCAAGCCATGCCATAAGTCCACTTGATTCAAATAGAACCTCATCAAGAGATATTCTCACACATTCACGAGCGCTTGAATCATGCTGCTTGGGGGACTCTATTCCCACAAACCCCTTTTGATAGCAGCACAATGATATTCTTACAAGTTCTATCCCAATCTGCATTTGCTCGGGATGAACTTCATGAGGGATAGACAATTCATGCAATCGAGGCTTCCACACAGTAGGACTAGTCCACACCAATTAGAGAGTACCTAAAGCTTGGTAACCTCCCTCCTGGATTATCGCACGCTACCAAAATGACATTTAAATGAAAGGTATCAAATTTTGTCTTGTTAGGAGACATCCTATACTGTCAGAGCTATGAAGGAATCCTCCTTCATTGCTTAGAACATCAAGAATCGACTTGGGCAATGGCCCAAGCACATGATGGTACTTGCGGTGGCCATTTCAATGGCATGGCCATCACAAAGCGCATTCTCCGCATGGGCTATTATTGGCCAACTTTAGAGCGAGATTGTTACGCATATGTGAGGAAGTGCATGAAATGTCAACACCATGCTAACTTGACACATGTACCTTCCTAGGCCTTACAACCGATCCAAGCGGCTTGGCCATTTTTACAATGGGGGTTGGATTTAATTGGGAAAATCTCCCCTACATCCTTGGGCTACCACACATTTATCATCATGGCTACCGAGTATTTTACAAAGTGGGTGGAAGCAATTCCCCTTACCACTACGACAGGACCCCGCATAGCGGAGTTCATATTGCATAATATCATTTGTCATTTTGGTATTCCATCCAAGATAATTTCAGATAATGGGACATCATTCAAGAATAAATATGTGCATGCTTTGATAGCAAAGTATAACATCCAACACAACTTTTTGACACCCTATTATCCACAAGCAAATGGGCAAGTAGAAGCATCAAACAAGACATTAATTGCCATATTGAAGAAAATAGTCAAAGAGAATCATATTGATTGGCATACACAAATTCCACTTTCCCTTTGGGCTTACCACACTAGCATTTGGACACCCACTAGGGCAACTCCATTTTTGCTAGTGTATGGTGCTGAGGTGGTCATGCCTCTAGAATTGGAAATCCCATCACTATGCATATCCATGCAGGACTTTATTGATGATGATACTATGCGACAAGCTTGCCTAGATCAACTTATGTTGTTGGATGAGCATTGCATTAATGTGCTTGAGCATCTACGTGTGTATCAAGAGTGACTCAAAAGAGCCTACAATATGAAAGTCCATCTCAGAGACTTTTAGGTTGGTGATCTTGTCTTAAAAGAGAACCAACAGAATTCTAGCTTGTCGCCCCACCTACGGGACAAATTTGTGATAAATTGGTTAGGTCCCTTTTTCATCACTAGTCAAATAGGGCCTAGAACTTATCACCTAGCTTCACTTGAAGGTGTCGAGGATCCTGAACCTTTGAACATCCTTCACTTGTGGCCATTTCATGCTTAGAGAGCACCCAAAAGGCTCCTAGCAGGTTCTCACCATCTAGGTCAAGTAAAAACACTCCTAGACTATCTACGATCATCTAGGTCAACCCTAAAAGCCCCAAAGGCATCCATAAGCCCTTTGGTCATAGCCAAATTCCCCTAGGTAGTCGTAGACACTTTTTAAGTGCCGCTGCACATCTAGATCACCCGAAAGGCTCCTAGCGGGTTCTCACCATCTAGGTCAAGTAAAAATGCTCTTGGACTATCTACGATCATCTAGGTCAACCCTAAAAGCCCCAAAGGCATCCCTAAGTCCTTTGGTCATAGCCAAATGCCCCTAGGCAGTCGTAGACACTTTTTAAGTGTCACTGCACGTCTAGGTCACCCAAAAGGCTCCTAGCGGGTTCTCACCGTCTAGGTCAAGTAAAAATGCTCCTAGACTATCTACGATCATCTAGGTCAACCCTAAAATCCCCAAAGGCATCCCTAAGCCCTTTGGTCACAACCAAATTCCCCTAGGTAGTCGTAGACACTTTCTAAGTGTCATTGAATGCCTAGGTCACCCAAAAGGCTCCTAGCAGGTTTTCACCGTCTAGGTCAAGTAAAAATGCTCCTGGACTATCTACGATCATCTAGGTCAAACCTAAAAGCCCCAAAGGCATCCATTTTACCTTTGGTCCCCACAAATGTCCCAATGACCCCCAAATAAGCCCGTTGGTCACATGTGTATACATATCAATCAAAAATTCAAAAAAAAAAATCATCCAAACATCAAAATACAAAAACATTGCATCGCATTGCACTTTCATACATGCATATCCATCAAAATTTCAAAATTTCAAAAATTCAAAAATATTGCATCACACCACATAGCATTTTATTGTCGCTTGCATCTAGGTATAATCATCATTAGCACTTTACATTTTAGAGTTGTGCATACATGTCTAGCACCATGATGGTACATTACTTACCGCTCAAAATAAATGTCATGAAAGCACTCATAGTTCAAATACCACAATTATCATTTTCACCCACATTTTTCACATTTCCATAGTCATGTCCATTCCCTTCACTTAGCCATTTGTTTTATAATGTCAGTAGGGTTTTCAATCACTCAACCATATCTAGTCTCTACTCAGATTTTGTAGAAGGCTAGCATGATTTTTAGGAGGTAGAGTCTTGCATTGATTATGCCTTGCGTACATCATATCCCAAACACAATTAATCATTAACAATCTAATTTTTGCACAAATATAGATGAAATCCATGAAGTGGTCTAGGTTACCTTAAGTGAAAAGGTCATCCTGCTCATCCCCCTGTGCAAATGGTTCAAGAATGCTGAGAGTTGGCAAAAGGACAAGCTCTTCCCCACCCAATTCCTCAAAATCAACAATGTTTTTCACCACTATCAAAATTTCCAAACACCCTTGATCCCTAAAGTCGTAAGGATTCATACTACACGTCCCCACGAAGGATGGGTAGTCATCCCCAAGGCCTAAAAATCAACACCACTCCACAAGAAAATCCCAAAATCTTCCCATCAACATTTCCAAACACCCTTGATCCCTAAAGTCGTAAGGATTCGTACTACATGTCCCTACGAAGGATGGGTAGTCATCCCCAAGGCCTAAAGGATCAATGCCATCCATAAGCCAAAAATCCCACAAGTTCAACTTTGAAATAAAAATCCTCAAAAAAGCAACAATAAAAAATACTAGTGGTTATCACCACTACTCAAACCCCTTGCTCAAGAGAAAAATAAAAATACTCAAAATAAACAGTGATTATAGTCAATAAAAAGAGAAAAATAAACAGTGATTTTTATCACTATATATGAGAGCAAGTAATCCCAATCAAGTGAATAACCAGAAGACCCCTGAGCTTGAATCCCTGGAATTCTCAGCATTTGGAAAACCATCAGGTGATCCTCATTACGGGTTTGGTGGATAGCCTATCCGTCAATGGCGATAGCCTCATGCATGACAATATGTCTATCACATTAGCTTTCGGGCGTATGTGTAGACCAATGTTTGCATGTGGATGAGCTAGCTTTGGTAACCTAGATTGCCTAGTGGTCTAGTCATACTTAGTACAAAACCTACGATGGTGGCATTCATTTGGTGATCCTCAGTACAAGTTTGGTTGAGAGCCTACTTGGCACTGGTGGTATCCTTATGCATCTCATAGGAATGAACTCACTTGCACACATAGGGATATGAAGTACCTTGGTCATCCTAGCAGATTCATACCTTGTCAAAAAATCTTGCATGGTTCATATACAACTTTTGATAAGTTGACTAGAGTGTTTGAGTCTCATGAAAACCTAATGAGCATTTCCTAAGCAGCATACCATTCATATCACTTCACCTAATTCATTTCAATTACAATATTCACAAATCCATTGTATAAAGTCTCATGACAACATTACATATGATTTGATTGCCAAAATACATCATCTATGGTGCTAGCATAATACAACATGTAGTCTACACATTGCATCCTCTAGATCAAGAAATCATCCATCTCAATATACATCCATGCATGTACAAAATAAAATCAAATCACATTACAAAATATGCATACATAGGCATTCATCATCATTGCATAAATCAAATTGCATACATTTGCATACATCTCATAAAACAATAAGCACATGATGATAAACCACATAAAAAGCTCATATATATATATATATATATATGTGTGTGTGTGTGTGTGTGTGGGGACAAAAAGATACATCATGTTGCCCATCGGCTACAATAAAGTGAGTCCTCAGACTTCACACTTCTAAAACATCCAAAAACATAAAAAGATTCATGCGAGCCACTACCATGGTCATGCAGGACTCGATACTACGACTCACACTCCCACCTGCAGTAGGAGTCCTCTGTGAACTCCCATATATGCTACCACCTACCCTATCAGCTCTCCGCCTAGACCCTGGTGCCTCTCACCTAGAGGAGGACTACCATGTCCTACTATGGCAACTCTGGTACGACCCACTGGCACCTCCATCATCCCGTATACGCCCACCAAGGTGTACTACCTTAGTCTCCAGCTCATCCGCATAAGCCTACCCCCATCGGCACCATGCCTGGTAAGTCTCCACCATAGAATATAATCATGTCACCTCTTCCTGTAGCCTAGTCACCTCCCCACTACTTGAATCCTTCCGTGTAGGGCTCCAAGATCGTAGTTGTGCCTGAAGAGATGCTATCTCGGCCTGAGCCACTTGTACCTCGGCTCGCTCGGCTACTAGCTCTTCCTGTACATAATGCACCTATGTCCATAGGAGATCTCTCTCCTACCTCACCCTGAGTAGCTCCTCTCGTAGCTCTACCTCTATGTCCCCTGGTACCATCGATGGTGCCTGCACCTCCTCATCCCCAACATCATCATCCCCCAAGTCCCCTCGATCCCCTAAGTCTAGGAGATACACATGCTCCCCTACCTTGTGTCCCTACCAATCACTTGCCTCACCCTGGTCCTAACCAAAAACATCCTGATGTGCCTCCCTAGCTGCACCCCTCCTCAGTGGCCCCTCTCCATGCCCCTGGCCTATCACCCACCAAGCATCATACTCCGTTGTAGTCCCGACATCATCCACATCTAGAATGTCTACTATAGGATCTGCATCTCATGCCACTACCTCTACCATCGGCCATGCCAATGTCCTCTCATCCTCGTGATGCCGATAAGGCACCGGCTCACTAGGCACCCCTTGGCGTAGCCCAAAATGTCGTATCACCCGAGAAAATAGGAAGTACTCCCACTCCGTGCCATGTCGTCCAACTAACCATCTGCCTCACCGCACCCTATGGAGCTGTACAGGAGCATCTGCCCACTCTCGACAATCTCTGTATGGCCTCAAAATACCTGACCTACCCCGAGTCGGGAAAACAGATCTGCATAGTAGGCCACCTCACCTACGAATCATCGACTTTGTCCCCTCTCCTGAGCCCTCTCCCATAGGATATCGTATCCTATCTCCCCGTCTGCTAGTTGTGCCTGAGTCATCCAGGGTAGCCCCTGTGGTCGCCCCATAGCTATGTGCTGCCATCCCCAGCACTGCAGCAAAAAGCTACACCCAATACCCTTCCATCAACGATAGCGGATCTCATATAGCTCATCATAGAGTTGTGCCAATAGTGTAGTACCCCATGCCATCACCAGTGGCTCCGCCACAGTAGACCTCACCAGCGCAAACACTATCTCCACTAGGTTCCATGGGAACCTCACTCTAGAAGAATTCGGTAGTAGCATATTGGAGATGAGCGTCATGAGTAGTGTATGCCTCACCCCCAATACCTTCACCTCATGCCAGAATCCTACCAGCATACCACCCTTCAAGCAGTCCAGCTCTGCCATATCTAGATCATAACTAAAGTACCACTCGAGCACTGCCTGTCTCTGGTCTCGTGGTGTCATGTGGATTGGCCGCCCTTCTATCAGAATCTAAATAATCTGATAGATGTCCTCCAGTGTCACCATAATCTCCCTAGTGGGTAGGTGGAAGGTATTGGTGAGCGGATCCCATAGATAAATTAGGGCAGTCAGATATGCACGGTCTCCTACGATAGCCTCTAATCGGGTCACCTGCTTGAGGTCGAGGGCATCCAACCACTCCCAATCCTCTGTGGTCAAGGCATCCCTCATGGAATCAAAGAGATTAGGTACTCGATACCGACTCCTCACCACCTGACAAGGATAAGCAACTCAATAATATACCACCAAAATGGCCTCGCATGGCCCCAAAAGCATTCAAAAGAGAAGACTCAAAATGGCCCCTCTTTGAGGCCGATTTGTGGCCATTCCCCCAAAGAATGGCCCCCAAACCTATGGCCAACCCATCAAGGGATGGCCTATGACCAGCCCACACTAGCCATCCCACCTAGGGATGACTCCAAAAAATTGGGCTCAAAAAGGCCTTTCAGGCCATCAAAAATAGCAAAAACAATGCAAATTTGATCTACAAAATGCAATCTAATTGCACAAAAACATGGGTAAAACATAAAATTTGGTACATATCTCATAAATTAGGTTTAATTACCTAAAATATAGTGTGATATGTTTCCAAGCCAAAAACATACCATAAAAGCAAGAAAATCAACTCCTAACACTAGAAAATGCAATAAGAGAGACTTGGCATACCTATCTCGCATCGACTCCTCCATTGGATGAGTCCTCCCACTGACTCATGGTGAATGTGGGATGAATTTTATAGCACTCCACTACTCAAAATCACTCTCCTACTCCTCACCTCTTAAACTTCCAAAGAAAGCATGCAAAAATGAGCCTAACCTTCATATTTTGGGTTTATATAAAGATGCAATGGTCACCACCATCCGAGGGTGGGACAAGTGCACATTTGGCTGACCATGCCACCCTGGGATGGTGGTATAACATGCCCTCATCCCACCCTAGGATGGTGGTAGCAAAAATAGGCCAAAACAGCCCAAAATGACCCAAAACAGGTCCAAAACTACACCAAAACAGCTCAAATTGGGTCCAAATTTCACATAGATCAAAATGCAACCCTGAGGATCCTAGGAGGGATGGAAAAGTTTTTAATTCATGTCCTAAGAAGTCCATTGTGTCTGGACCACCCCCCAAACATGCATTTTTCAGCTCCTTTCCTCCAGGAAAACTCAACAAGGTCACCAAAATCCTCTCCAAATTGCCCTATTTTTCAAGGGACAAAACTAAAGGTAAGCATAACACAAGTCAATTGGGTCAAGTGACTCATCACTTTTATCACTGGTCATTCCCTCATCGACTCGTATCTTGAGGGGGTAGTCATACTCATTCCAAATCAGCAAGCACACACTCAATTATGTGAATTGTGTTCATTCAATGAATCTTCGATAAAGACAATCATGCTCCTGCTTGGGGCAGCAAACAAGCACACAAAATCACATCATAACGCTTGACATTATTGGCATCATGAATTCATAGGCCCTGAACCTTCATGACAGATAATGTTCAAGCATAGGCACGCTCATTCAATGAGTCAAAAGCAAGGATTCAAGAACACACGCCCTTTTCATGATTGGGGCATCTAAAGTTGGTTAGGTTATCGAGTAACCTTAATCATTCAACATTTTGGTCATCTATTTTTGCTCAGTGCTATGCTGCACACAATGCATCTCAAAAAGGGGCATTTTTAGACACTAAAATATGGTAAACCCGATTAAGCATCCACAAGCAGTGATCAAATTGACATAATATGGCCCCTTGGGCAGCCCTCGAGAGGCTCATAGTGGTTCTAGCCACTCCAAAAAGGGTTTTGGAGGCTACAGGCCCAATTTTGGGAGGTTTTGACCCAAAATTCACCACCTTCCCACCCTGGGATGATGGTATATTCCCATCATCCCACCCTAGGATGGTGGTGAGCCCTCGTCCCAGGGTGGGACGGTGGTGAAGTTTGACCCAAAAAAAGTCAAAATTCAACCAAATGGCACCCAGAAACTGCCATTTGACCACCCAAAAAGAGCATGTGAGGTAGAGGATAGGGAATACTTATGAAATCCATATTTATTAGGGCCAAATTGGGAGATCCTCTTCCACACCTTATGCATGCCTCCCATTTGACAAGTGGCACCTCCTGCCATGCATGCCCTTGCATGCCTTTTTGCACATGAGCCCTTTTGGGCTATAAAATGGGTTCCATATCCACATAAAATATATATAGGAGTTCTATTATATGCAATGGAGTGCTTCCAAGATTTCCCCTCACCTTATTGCACCTTTTTGCCCTCAAAATCTCCCTTTTGCCAAGGAGGTTACCGGGTGACTTCAAGAAGGTAATCCGAGCGTAACTTTTCCATCCGGGTGAATTTATTCACCAAATTTTATGAAAACACACCTTAGGTTGTTTAGGAACATCTTACAATGGTTTTGTAACAAAAAGTGACCGGATTTGGTGGGTATCCCCTCCTAGGGTGCCCTCCAAATAGTTGTAGTCACCATTGCCTCCCCCGAGATGAGGGTAAATTATTAAGAAATTTCTTTACTTTTTTTAATTTGTTATTTTTCTAAATTATTCCATGATTCTACAGTCCAAATTTCAGGTCATTTGGAGTTAAAATGAAAGAGTTATGCTATTTTTAAGTTTACATAGGCTCGTAGGGCCCATCCGGGCACCCCAGTCTGATGCAGGTGGATCCGGGATCCAATTGGAAAATATGATCATATGGGTTGTCTTGAAATGCCAATTTATTCATAATGACAAAATTTCATTAGTTTTGGATGAGTGCAGGTTCGAGATTTTGTTGTCCTCCTTTTCGTAGGTTATAGGCGGGTGGCGCTAAATCGAGGGGTCTACGAGTGCAATTTCTGATATTTTTTGGGTGATATCTTCCCAAAACCTCCTATTTAATATCTCTGAAAATTTTCAAGTCATTTGGATATCATTTTATGCACTTTTAATTCATATGCCATTTTGCCCCTATGGGGATTGCATGTTTTCACCATACACCCTTGCTATTTGACCTCTTTTTGTTTCCTTGTGTGTATCTGCAGGTCCTCATAAGGCTTTGGGAAGCAATATCAGACATAAGATAACCTAGATACAAGAAGCAACGACATTGGGTCGCCCACCTCGATTGTGGGTACATGGAGAAACATTGGATGTGCACCCGGATTCCATGAAAGACTTGGTCTTTGGGCACCCAATATTGTAACAATTGTATCACCATTTTGAGCCCTCAAGGGTACTTCTGTAACCTTGGATTGGATCCAACAAATTAATGAGAAAATACTTGCTTTAAATTCATTTCCTTTTGTTTGGTATTATTTCCTTTTGCATGCATGCTTCCTTTTTTATGCTCATTAGCGAGATGGGGTAGATACACTTATTGTTCCACATAATTTGGTGCACCATTTTTCCCTACTTCACATATCAAAGCCTTTATTTTATTTGCATACTTTTATTCTTTGGAAAGTTGCATAAAAATTCTTCTTCAATATCATTAGGGGCATTGCACTTAGATCCACATTTCAGCTTTATCCTACCTCAATTTATATAGTTAAATAGATAACTATGCCAGCTCAGTGTTGTAAATATTATGGATATTATCATCTTAGGGCCTTTCAATCAACTAGGGTACCCTTTATTGCTCGTAAATTGTAATTGGCCTATCCATTGGGCTACAAAGTTGAGAAAGATGAAGGATAGTGTTGGGAAGCATAGAGGTGAGCGAACAAATATGTTGTGGAGTGGTTGAGAGGAAGAAGGCATGAATAAGAATAATTAAGGCAAAACGAGATAAGAAATAGTGAATAAAAGTTGGGAATGAAGGCAATACAAGATAAGAAATAGTCAATAAAAGTTGAGATGGACAACATAGGAATGGAAGGAATGAAACCTGAATGAAGATATTTTGAATTCCTCTTGGTGATATAAGATTTTATTATTTTTCTCTGCTTGTTTATCTTATTGTTGTTTAACCCATGGTTTAAGTCATGCCTACCATAACAAGGGCTCAAAAAGCAATCATGGAAAAGTATGAATCTCTTACTCCCTCTGTTAAGGATTCCTTCTATACTTCAAGCTTTCCTTGCTTTGTAGATTTAGAGAAATGTCAAGTTGTTGAGTTTGAAGAGTGTTCATAGTTACATGTTGTTGGGAAAAACATTGGTTAATTCCTACAATTTAAGTCATTACCTCCATTGAATTTTCAACCTGGGACAACTCATAAACTTATGAAAGGTCATGCACAATGTATGCATGTAATTCCTAATGAGATGAGTCCTCCAGATTATATGGTTTTGGGGGTGCATTTTTGCGGTGGAGTTCTTGTTCTTTATCCAAACCATTAATCCATTTTATATTATTAAATACATGAATAAAATAAACTATAAAAGTAAAAATGCACACTTGCTAGAAAAGTACAGAAAATAGGGAAAAGCTACAGAACTAAACTAAGTTACAAAAAATATAGAAAATAGGAAATAAATAAAATAATAGAAAGAAAGGAAAAATGTGGGAGGAATACTATTGAGAGTGGTCCTAGTCTTCCAGGAGATTCTGCCCAGATTAATTCATTCACTGGATGCTAGTTTGATACTGATAAAACACTCAAATGAATTGTATTGTATTGCAGCTTTAGAAAAAATACATATATAATATGGGATTCTATTTTAGGGGTGGCCTATGCATTTATATAGTGCACAACCATCCTCGATTACAAGCTCAGGTAAGTCTATTTCAGACTTGTGGTTACAACAAACATGCATAAAATAATCACAGATAATGAACGTGTGCTAATTTTATCCTTCACAGAATAAATTAGGTGTGTTCTATTTATTGATGGAATATGCCTATAATTATACCACAAATCGATATCAATATAATCAATTTGCATGTTTGCTCTATTTACATGTTTGTTTAGCCATTAATGAGAAATGGATAATTTATTCTAGTTCATATTGTTATATTTCATCCACATATATCGTTGGAAACAATTATTTTGTTTCTTCTAAAAACATAGTTCTTATTATACTTCAATTGAACGGGAGTCAAGCATCATCCAGCCTGTCACTGGGAATCAGGTGTTGTTGACTTCGAAGTTAGAAGTCAGGCTCCATTGACCTTGAAGCTGGAAGTCAGGTGCCTTTGATCCCAAAGTCGGGAGTCAGGCACCTTTGACCCTAAAGTTGGGAGTTAGGTGCCTTTTATCCCAAATTCGGGAGTCAGGAACCTTTGATCCTGAAGTCAGGAGTCAGGCACCTTAACTCAGTGTATGTATCCTTTGTTGCATTCATCATTGTCCTTATGTTTCTACCATAAAACATGAAGTGTTAGGTCCACATGGGACCTTGATGTAAATATGCATAAAATATAGTAAATCACTTAATCTACACACAAATCACACTAAAAACACATATTAGATAATATACCCAATTTCTATTAAATATATATAAAAATTTCATTAAAAAGTACATCTTATCAAAATAATGTCGCACTATATATTATAAATCCATACAAAAATATGAGAATGTTTGGTACTCATCATCCTCCCATGCTTAGATGTTGCCATGCCCTCATGGCACCTTCTGCTAGTAATCCTTTGTTCTATCAACAACCTTCCAATATGCCATGTTTCTTCATTTTCTTTCCCAGGTGTTGACTTTATCTTGTTCCTTGTCATGTTTTCATTTGCCTCTATTTTTTGGATGACTAGGACCTACTTTTATTTTTGGTACCTTCTACTATGGACTGCGTCATAGGGGTTGACTAGGTCTTACTTCAATGTGTGGCCTTGTTTTGATCCACTTCTTTCTACCTATTGCTTCATCTATGTAAAAACCTATAAATGTAGTGGCATCCTTCTAGAATGTAAGCTCAACTTGCTTCCAGTACTTATGGTTCAAAGGTAGCTAGACTACAACTGGAAAATCAGGTTTATCCCATGGTGGATAATGGGACGTATCATGCGCTTGGGCTTTAAAAATTTTACCCTTTTAGGGTTGAGCAATGCATCCTCTACAATATTCTTCTCTTCATCATTTTCCTTTGTAGCAATATTTTTTGCATCTTCAAGGGGTAGATATTCAGATGCTCTCTCCAGTGGTGGCATCATTGGCTCTTTTTCAAATATGCCCATCTTGTCCATATATTCCCTCATCCTTGAGGGCTTGTTGTGTAGGGGTAACAAATATACCTATCTCTCAAATTGTTTTCTTATAAGACTTTTTCTCCTTTTTGGACTCCTTCAAGTTCTTTTAGAGCTCTTAAAACTGCCCCTTCTAGCTAGCAAAGGCATTCATGGATGCAATTTATTCTTCATATGAGTTTAGGTCCGGTTATACCTTTAATTTTTGTTGTGTGGCCTTCTACTCTAGTTTTTTTGTTGCATTGGCCTTTGTCTTTCATCTTTTCTATGGTGCCCTTTCTACTTTCCTCTTGGACCTCAACTTCTTTGATGGTCCAAGTGTTTTTTATTTAGTTGTGGATGTTGAAGGACCAACCTCTTCTTCCTTCTATAGGTATGATTATTCTTGGACCTCAGAGTATTTTTCTTCTTGCTTTTCTTGATCCCTTGGTGTGTCTCTAGTTGGTTCAGTTGTTGTCTGGTCATCCAATTGTTCAGCCTTGGTTTGATCAACCAATGGCTAACCAGTTGACTGTGCATTTTCTATGGGACCAGTTGAATCCTGAGAGTGGTCCTTTATAGATCCTTGCCTTGCCTTGCTTCTATCTAGATAACAAGTTCAACTATTTGTGTATCATCAATTAGTTGAGTGACACCCAATGATGCTTTAGCTTTCCTAGCTAACTATGTCATTCCTAGTTGATCATATGGTAGTTGACCATATGAATGGGCAACATCAAATATTCTATCTAATTATTTCTCCTCACTATATTCAATATCTACTTTAGGGGGCTCTATTTTTGGAATTGGACCTTCTTTTTCTTCATAGTTTATTTTAGTAGAGGTTTTAAAAAGGTCCTTAGCTTCATTTGTTAGGTTGGTTTCTATTATGGCATCAAATCGAAATTGACCAAAAGAAGTAATATTTTCCTCAAAATCTAGAGAAGTCATAGGCACCTCCATTGCCCAATATGTTTGAATTGTAGCATCAACCTTGGTTTGCTGACCAACCTCTATTCAATGAACTTATGATTTCAATTATTGCACAATGTTCTGCAGTTGGAGAATGGTTTTATACATCTCCAATTGTTTCTCTACAACTATCTTTTTGGACACCTCAAAGAGTTTCTGCTCGACCTTGTATTTGCTTTTCCAAATGAAAGCTTACTCTTTCAATGTTTACACCTATTTTTGTAGGTCCTCTTACTAGACTGCTAGCCTAGAAGGCTCACTGCTAGCCATGTTCAGTAGCACTTGGGCAGCAAATTTGTCCTTATTTATGCTAATGATATATTCATCATTGGATAAACTGGGTATGGCCAAGGATGCTTTCCTTGTCTTGCTCCTGGTCCTTGGGTATTTTGGTACACAAATAGGGCTTGGCATGCTCTATTTTTCTTCCTCAAACACAGGGGATAGAGTTTTCCCTACCTCCCCTATTGGTTTATCTTGATGGGAGATAGGCACCGACTCTGTTAGCCTAGATGCTCCTACAATTGATTGACCATGGGATTCAAGCACCTTTGTTGTCTCTTGTTGTTCTGGAACAATGGTGCCTTCTTCAATTTATGCCTCCTTATGTGCCTCTACATGCTTGATTAGGACTAAAATCAACCCATGATGTGCCAAGGTAGTAGTTATCCCTACTTAGTACCACCTAGCCTCATACTTTAAGGCACACACTAGGTAATAGGGGAAATTGATTTGGTCCCTATGTAACAAATGATTCAAAAAATAGAAATTAATTGTATTGAGCCATGAGTACCTACTAGTGCATGTGAAGAAGTTGATTATCTTCTTGAAAACTTGGTTTGAAAGATTCGGGAGGTGTTGCCTCGATAAATAGAATGCATCATATATGTCATTGGTCACCCAAAAAATATTTCTACACAATCCGTAGGGTTGTAGTCTTTGTATACACGGTCCCCTATCTAAGGGAGATCAATATTTACCACAATATGGGTCTCTATGACTAGAATCTCCAGTCCATGAATTCAAGAAATCCCATCCTTCAAAGATTGTGATTTCCTTGGTGGACTCAACATCCTAGTTCTGACTAACCAACCGACAATAATCCATCCATTCAACTTCTTCAAATCACCTCTGAATATTTTCATTAATCCCTAAGAGATCTTGAGGCTCATTCTTTTTGAGAAAATTATTTGTAGATTTCCCTCCCATGGCAAATTACTCTCTATTTTTATCTATAATTTTTTCTGATTTTTTTGGGTTTTTCTCTACAACTTACCCTGGCTTTACAGGTTCTTAAATATATCGTTTCAATGCAACCATATCCATGCAATCAAGTGCCCTTACACCATAATTAGAAATAATTACAATGATTGGTGTAAACATTGTAAAATCATGTTCCAGATTTCCAATGGGTGATTTTTATAACTTTTTCCCCAACTGCTTGGTGGCACGTGGACAAGTGTAGAGTTGGGTATGATGATTGGATGGATATTTGTTTTTTCAAACAATGTGATGGCACTATTGACAAGAATGGTTTTCTAATGAAAATTATATACATATAAAAGATAGAATTAAGTACATACCTACTAAATTAAGTACATACCTAATTAGTATTTTGCGCGTGCATGATATGTAGACACTCATGGCACATACGGATTGGTTGTCACATGATGACTGTGATTACCAAAAAATAATGGCGTGCATATTTCCCATGTGAGAAAATATTTTTCTAAACAATTCATTCTCAAATGCTACAATTTATTTCATTCGAGGTTCCCTACTACAAAACAATGCAAGAAAAATATTAAATTAATATTTTTTGTGGGATGACACACATCCCTCCTTGGAAGTCATTTTGTTGGTTGTCTTGGAACGTGCACAAATATCCAACTGAAAAAGTGTTTTTTTATCTATGAGAAATTTAACTTTTGATCACGTGGATAAAATAATGACATGGCTTCAACTGCTTCTTTATGTTTTGAAAATTAGGCACCCACCAAAGTAAAAAATAGGCGCCTTCTTGAAAAAAATATAGGTGCCTTGTTGCTATAAATCAGGCACCTTACAAAATAGAATACATGAGCCTTCTTACTAGAAATTAGGCATCTCTTTTCTTGTTTATGAAAACTCTTCAATAACGAGAGTTAGGCACCTTTATGATATGTGGGAGTCAGATGCCTTCCCATTATTTAAATAGTCAATTTTTTCTAGTGTGCCTGCAATTGAGTGCTTCCAGTTGATCGAAATATCAATGTTCATCATTCAAGGACAACATCATCATCCGCTATGTGAACTAGTATTTGGACACTTTTCTCTATGAAGACAAAAACACCCGCATACACGTCCAAGCATGGTTATCCTAGAATTAACCTCATAAAAAGCTAGAAATGTGCAACTTCATGGATCCTGTGCCTAATAGGCCTAGGTTTCCTAGGCTACCTATAGATTGTATTTAGGTCATCATTCCATAAAAACAAATATACAACTAAAGAATGAAAAATGTAGGACTTATAAAAGAACAAATTAATTTTAGGTCATGTGTCCACATATTACTAACAACTTTTTAAAATGGACTCAAATGGGGTCTCCCCCATGCCTATTTTGGACTTCATCATATAATTCTCAGACACATGATATGGTCATAATAGGTGACCATTGATTGTTAATTTGATGTTATTGCCATCAATTGTTCTGACTTGCACAACTCCATTGTTGATGATTTCAATTATTTCATATGGCCCCATCTAGCGCTACATGAGTTTTATTTTCCTTTTCTAGAATCAAGAGTCATGCAATAATGTCCATTCTCCCACTTTGAACTGCTTTGGATTGGTATGATGATCATGCCACCTAGCCCTTTGTTTATGGATGACCTCTATTTGATGCAGAGCATAACATCGGTATTCATCCAATTGGTTAAGTTGATGAATCCATTCCTTTTGTGCCTCATCCATATTCAAATATAATTCTACTACAGTTCTGAGAGTCTTAATTTCAAACTCTATGGACATCATGGAATTCTTCCCATATACTAACCGGAATGGTGTAAAACTAGTGGTAGTTTTCTAGGTGGTTCTATAAGCCCACACTACTTATAGTAATATTATAGTCCAATCTTTCCTATGTTGTTGTACCGTATTTGTGAGAATTTTCTCCAATTCATGGTTGGTGACATCTACTTGCCCATTTTTCTATGGATGATAAGGAGTGGTCTTGTTGTACCTAATTTTGTACTACTGCATTATTTCTTGAATTAGCTTTGAAGTAAATTGAGGATATTTGATCAGTAGTGATCTCCATTGAAACCCCAAATCTTGTAAAGATAGATAAAAATAGGAAATTTGCTATAGTATTCTCTTTAGAATCACACAATGTTTACACTTCAACCCACTTGGTCACATAGTCAGTGTAAACTAAGATATATCTCTTACCTGCTGATTATGGATTAATGGGTCCTACAAAATCCATCCCCCATTTGTCAAATGGCTCAATGTGCACATGTGTTTAGAGTGGTATTTCATCTCTAAGAGTTGGTTTTCCCATCCTCTAACATTGATCACATTGGCTCATGTGTTTGGTTGCATCTTTAAATAGTGAAGGCTAGAAGTATCCATCTTGCAATACTTTGAATATAGTTCTTTTTCCTATAAAATGGACATCACAAGGTTCATTATGGTAAGCTTTCAGTATTTATATAATCTCATTATCAGCAACACATATTCTCATGATTTTATTAGGTCCTTTTTTAAATAGGCATTCATAAATCCATGAGAAGTTTTCACTTTTCTCTATTAATGTTTGTTTCTCACATGATGAAAGTGTAGGGGATACTTTACTAGTGGGTAAATAATTAGCCATTATGCATACCATGGTTTCTATTAATTTAGAGAAAACAAATGCTCATCTAGAAATTGATCTTCTATGGTTGTATGATCTAGTGGTGTCAATCTAGAAATAAAATCTACAACCACATTGTCCTTACCTAGTTTATCTACAATTGTCACATCAAATTCCTATAGAAGTAACAGTCATTTGATAATTCTACCACTAATTCTAGGTTTGTTTGTCAGGTACCTAAGGGTTGAATGATCAGTATGCACAAAAACCTAATAACTTGTAATGTAGTGGTGAAATTTGTTAAGAGCATGTATGACTGCAAGAAATTTATTTTCTATGATAGTATAATTGAAATAAAAACCTGTAAGATGTTTACTGACATAATAAATGATATAGAATTCATCACCATCCTTTTGTCCTAGTACTGGCCCTATTGCATTATTGGATGCAACCACATATATGTGAAAGGGAATGGTCCAATTTGGACCTCTCAGTACTAGAGCAGTGGTCATTTTTTCTTTCAAAGTGTTAAATGTTTTTTCACATTCATATATCCAAACAAAATCTACATATTTTGATAACAATGTGCTTAGGGATTTAGTAGTTTTCCTAAATTCTACTATAAACATCCTATAGTAACCAGTTGAGCCAAGGAAAATTTAGATATATTTATGAGTTTTGGGAGTGGGCAGATTTTGGATTACCTCTATCTTACTTTTATCTACTTTTATCCCATATGCAAAAATATGATATCCCAATACTAGTCCCTCATGCATTAACATAAACAATTTTTTATTACTTAGGGACATATGAGTTTCGTCGCACCGCTAAAGTGTTATTTCCAAATTTATTATGGCTTCATAAAAAGTCTCGACATAAATGGTGAAATAATCCATATATACGTCCATAGTTTATCTAATCACATAGAATATGCTCAATACCACCCTTTGAAATGTGGCAGGTGCATTGCACAAACCAAAGGATAAAACTCGGTAAGCGAAGGTTCCCCATGGACAAGTGAACATGATCTAATCTTGATCTTCTTCCCCAATATGAATTTGATTGTATGCACTAAACCCATCCAAAAATGAAAAGTATTTATTTCTTGCTAAGGTATCAAGGACCTAATCTATGAAAGGTAAGGGGAAGTGGTCTTTCTTTGTTGCCTTGTTGAGAAATTTGTAGTCAACATAGATACACCACTTTCCATTTTTCTTGGGTACCACCACCAAAGGTGATACCCACTCACTATCAGAGATATAGGGTAGATAAAACCAACTTTTAGGAGTTTCTACAATTTAGCTTTAACAATCTCCTTCATAACTAGATTCATCCTATGTTGTGGTTTTCTTACTGGTTTCATTTATTCTTCCAGATATATGCGATGAGTACAGGTTTCTGAAGCAATCCCTCTCATGTTTGAATACTCCTAAGAAAAAACATGTTGATGTTTGACCTTTTTTTTTTTCCAGTTGATCTACTGATCAAATTTCAACTCATCATCTATATTCAATACCCTCCAAGGTGCAACCTCAATTTGTTTGATGTGATTTTTACCTTCAATAAGTGGCAGATCTGGAGGAGGACAAGAGGATTCTACTTGGAAAAAGTTTGATATAACTCTTTCCTCGTCACTTTCATCCTTCAAATCATCAAATACCATGATGGATTAAATCATTGATAAATCACCAATATTCTAGTTTTCACAATCAGGTTCTCCCAACAAGTCTATAGATTGTGCAAGTGGATGGATAATCATTTTTTTCATATTTTGACCATAAAAAATGGTCATTTTTCCATTCCTACAACTTATGTAGGTATCAACTATTGCCATCAAAGGTATTACTAAGATGAGTGGATAACCACTCAACCCAGACATAGATTGTAATACTAGAAAATCTACTAGGTATTCTCAAGCATCCATTGTGACTGTTATATCTTCCAGCATTCCCTTAGGGAGCACCGTAGATCTATCAGCCAATTGAAGGATAATTTTGGTTGGCTTTAGATTGGTCAGTCTAAGCTTCTGCATGGTATCCTTGGGCATGACATTAATAGCAACCCCTAGATCTACTAATGTGTTGGGTAAGATATAGCCTCCAATTTTTATAGTTAAAACATGGCTTCCTGGATCTAAATATTTTTTGCTATAGGTGTTTCCCAACATAAGATTAGTGAACTGACCTACCAAATTGATTGCCATTGCTGGTTTTATTCCTAGTTTTTTCAGACACAATTCCCTTATGGCCTTTGTATAGATTGGAATATCTCTTATGGCTTGAAAATGAGGGATTGTGACTATCAAATTTTTCAGACTAGAAAGAATATCAAATTCTAGTTGTACCGGATTTCTGGGTTCTTGAAACCTTTTTGGAAAAGGTGGAACCTCTTATATGGTATTTACAGATACTGGTTCATATTCTACTTCCTCTATAAGAGGTGATTTTTCTTTTTCTAAATCTATTTTTTTCTCCTCTTCTAATAAAGGATCTATTTCTACACCTATCATTTTACCTAACCAAAATTGTATAGGACTACAATCTAATTTGATATTATACATGGGGTACATCTCATTTTCCATTTGGTATGTTGGTTGTGTTTTTTTGTTTGGATTAGACGTGGGTTGTGCTGAAAATTAAGCAAGGGGAGCTAGAAAACTCTATTGCAATGGGACTTATGTTGCATGTTGTGGAGTTGGACTCCAAGAATTGTGATTTCTCCACTGTGGTATAGGATTTTGATGTGGTATCCATGGGTAAGGATTATAAGGATTTGCTCCTTGGGGGGTATGCCCAAGGTTTTTTTCCCCACCAACCCATATTGGGTTGCTGAACTTGACCTTGGTTCTGATAATTATTTTCCCCATAGGATGGCATTCCTACTAGCATGTTGTTTCCCATAGGAGACTATTGCCAGTTTCTCATATTCCATGAAGTATGCTTTCATTACTTTAGTATCTTCTCTAGATTTTGGTAAATATGGGCAAAATTTTATCTTATTATTTTTTTGACACATAGTGCATACTCTAACTTAATTCTCTGGATATTCATTTATGGGGTGCTTTCCTCTACATTTAGGAAAAAAAAATAGGCTAATGCTGCATCATTCTCCTAATTATTTCTCTGAAGTAGAAGAGTGCCCATTTGAAGTGTAAGAGATGACAACATCTCACTCTTGAGGTCTTCTAGCATATTTCCTATATTTTTTTTGGTGATTGTGGCTGATTTTTTAATATTTTTGGAGGTTAATTTATCCTTCCTTCTTGAATAGTTCCAACATAGCTATCGAATATCAGATATTTGATGTTAATAAATATCTCCTCCAAAAATCATTTTTAGTGCTTCAATATATTCATTAGTAAGCTCCTTCAGAAAAATACTTCTTAAGGACCTATCACCTAGTTTTACATGGGGATATCTTTGTAGGTTAAAGCTAAATCTATCCCAATATTCTTCTAATGACTCATCTTCCTTCGATGTCATATCTAGGACTTATTCTCTAGAATCCCATGCTCTATTAAAGTCTTGGTAATGTTCTAGGAAGAGTTTTTTCATGTCTTCCTAGTTAGTGATCTGTTTATTTCCTAAACTAATGAACCAACGTAGGGCTAAATCATCTAGAGTTGAGGGGAACAATTTTAATTTTTGAGCATTGATTTTATAATGTACTAACTTGCATAGTATGTTAAACTTGAAAAGAAACAAGTTAAGATATTCTGTTTGAAATCCTCTAAATATTGGAAGGTGGGCAGGAGAGATATATTTCATAGTTGTATCTCCTCTTGCCTCCTTGATTGGGAAGTTAAAACTAGTGGATGTATCTTCCACTTCAGTCATCTATTTTGAATATAGGGTTTCAACACCTGTTGCTTCCAGGGTAACTTTCAAGGCTTCTAACTCATTTATTTTATCCTCTAGAATGATTCCTAAATAGTTATGTCTTTAACTACTTGCCAACGTTGAATGTTCAAAAAATCTACCTTAGATTGAATTATTCCTACCACTAATCCTTCCTTAGGATTTTGTTGGTTTGGTTCAGAAGGGTCTTGTGCAAAAAGTAGATGTTGACTCTAATGCATAGGTGGAGACAGTGGTGGGGAGATATCAATGTCAATATTTGGCACAGCTGAAACATAGGCTTCTTGAGAAACAATATTTTTGCTCTTAAGAAAACAACTATCCGGTCCTCTATTTTTAGATGGACTCATACAAAATTAAAATGGAACAATTTTGTATAAAGTAACCTAAACTAATTTAGACGTGCTTTATTCATAACTGGGTATTATAGTTGGCTTTTCCTCAAAAATGATGCCAAAATGTTGGGTAAAACATTGGTTAATTTGTATGATTTAATTCATTACCTCCATTTAATTTTCAACCCATGACAGCTCATAAACTTGTGAAAGGTCATGCACAATGTATGCTTGTAATTCTTAATGAGATGAGTCCTCTATATTCTATGGTTTGAGGGGTGTGTTATTGTGGTGGAGTTCATTTTATTTATCCAAACCATTAATCAATTTTATATTATCAAAGACATAACTGAAATAAAATATAAAAGTAAAAATGCACACTTGCTGGAAAAGTACAAAAAATAGGGGAAAGCTACAAAACTAAACTAATTTTCTAAAAACATAGAAAACAAGAAATAAATAAAATAATAGAAAGCAAAGAAAAAGGTGGGAGGAATACTATTGAGAGTGGGCCTAGGCTTCCAACATATTCTTCCTAGATTAATTCATTCACCATATGCTAGTTTGATTCTAATAAAACACTCAAATGAATTGTATTGTATTGCAACTTCAAAAAATTACATAGATAATCTGGGATTTCATTTTAGGGATGGTCTATGCATTTATATAGTGCACGACCATCCCTAATTACAAGCTCAAGAAATTCTATTTCACACTTGTGGTTACAACAAACAAGCACAAAATAATCACAGACAACAAACGAGCGCTAATTTTATCCTTCGCAAGATAAATTAGTCATGTTCTATTTATTGATAGAATATGCCTATAATTATATCGTAAATCAATATCAATATAATCGATTTACGTGTTTGCTCTATTTACATGTTTTTTAGCCCTTAATGAGAAATGGATAATTTATTCTAGTTCATAATGTTGTCTTTAATCCACATACATCTCTAGAAACCACCATTCTATTTTTTCTGAAAACATGGTTCTTGTTATACTTTTGCTTAATGGGAGTCAGGCATCGTCCAACATGTCTTTGGGAATTAGGTGTTGTTGAATCTGAAGTCGAAAGTCAAGTGCTTTTGACCCCGAAGCTGGAAGTCAGGTGCCTTTGGTCCCAAATTCAGGAGTTAGGCACCTTTGACCCCGAAGCTAGGAGTCAAGTGCCTTTGATCCCGAAGTTGGGAGTTAGGCATCTTAACTTAGCATATGTATACTTTGTTGTGGCCACCGTTGTCCTTATGTTTCCACCATAAAATATGAAGTGTTAGGTCCACATAGGACCTTGATATAAATATGCAGAAAATATAGTAAATTCATTGAATCTGCACATAAATCACACTAAAAATACATATTAGAGAATATACCCAATTTATATTAAATATATATAAAACATTCATTAAAAAGTACATCTTATCAAAATAATGCCACACTATATATTATAAATCCATATAAAAATATGAGCATTTTTGGTGCTCATCACATGTCTTGAAAGTATATCTTGTGGTATGTAAATATGAACAACCCTTAGACTTGTCCAAACATGGTTTCCTATCATCTTATGGTTGTTTCTACCATTCTTCATTGCAGGTTGAGAGAGTGAGGGCTGCATTATATAAGTATTTTTTTGTGTATGGAGGGTTTTTTCTTTGTTGTTAGGATCATCCTCCTCTTCCTTGATTTAGAGTTTACCCATTTTCAAAAAGAATAATCCTAATGTAGCTTAATCAGTACACCATGACATTTATCCCAATCCTCAAAATATCACACATGTGAGCTATGGTATTCTTTTCAATGTGCCACATTTGCAATGTAGCTATCCCTTTTTAGCCTATGACATTTATTGTCTATATACCTACTATAATTTTTGTTTATATGTCGATTATTTTACATAAAATTGTGGTATGTCTCTTTATGTCAGTGAAAATGATCTTCACTTTTTCATTAGAATCTACAATAACCTAATCATATAACACCAAAATTTAGCTTCATTTTTTGACACACTTCTTGGAGTGTATAACATATTTTATCTAGATCCTAACTCGAGTTGACTCTATGAGAATTTCAGTTCTAAGAACTATTTGACATAGGATATCAAAAATTATCAAAATTAGTTGTCTTTCTCGAGAACATAGGTCACTGGATATCTTCCTCTTATCTTTCTCGAGGACATATCATACTCTTTTGTTGCATGTAGCTTTTTTATTGGCTTCCTTTGATTTTCTAGCAATGCTTGTTTCCACATGTGGCTTTCTAAACCTTGACATTGCTAATTTCACTAGTTTTCTAAGCTTGACAAAATAAACACCTCAAAAATACGGTTTCCCATGAGGAGATTGTGCTAAATAAAATTTCCTTTTTATCTCAACCAGTCAATTACATTCGTGTGTGCACCTTTGAAGACTTCTCCTCCTAGATTTTCCTTTTACTCTTCATATATTTCAATATGGCATGGATTAATATTTTCATTGTGTATTTAGACCTAATTTTTGATGCAAGGGATAGCCATGTGACTATGATTAGAATCCAATTATCCCCCTAATTGCTCCAAAAATTCCTTGGATAAACACATCCTAAAAATAGTGGTAAATTAACAACTATCACATCTTGTATTACTACAAGGTTTGGGTATCTATGCAATAATATTGAAACCTCTTTTATGAAATCAACTGCTTAGATTTGCACTCCTTTGTAGTGTCTCGAGATCTAATTGAGTGTAATTTAAACCTAGAGAATTACAAAGTTCCTGAGGCATAACTATGTTAGTATATTTTGGGTCTATCATGCAATTATACAGTATCCAACCTTTCAATCATATAAATAGATAAAAGGGTGAGGACCAGGTTTCACCTATGTTTAACAATGATTGTTTGTATTTTGTTTCTGAATTCTTGAGACTGATTCTATCTTCTAATCCTTTTAGAGCTAATTGGAGCAACTTCACTTGTTTATATACCAACAAATTATCTTTTAGGTCTATTACTTCTTCCACAATATTATCTCTAGTTTCATTTAGTAGCTTTTATCCTTGGATTGATGGCTTCAACAATTTTTTATATTGTTTAGCTATTTTTCCCTCTATATTTGATTTATGGCTAGGAAACACAAATTTTAGTAAGTTTCTATCCTTTTTTGGTTCAACTTCCACATTTTTAGACTCAGTATATTTAGGATTAGTACTTTAATGCATGGTTACAAATTTCTCTTCTCCCATTTTCCTTCATATAAAATCAATGTCAATTTTGACTCTTCTTCTTTGGCTTGTTCCACCCTTTATGCCATTTATTACCTCATACTTTTTGGGTTTCTAATCTTCTAATCACATGCTAACAAGCAAATGAACCCTAATTCTTCATTTATGAAATATTGTTCTAGATCCATTGTAAGAGCTACAACATTGGTCATTCCTGAAGTCACCCTTGAGTAGAGATAGGGATAGTAACTATCATCTCTGTAACTACTATCAAACAATGAGGGATTGCACATAATTGTAGGAGATTCCTCTTGTCTCTAACCTCTCCCACTAGTTTTGTTACTACACATATTTTGATATCTATAGGAATACACATCTTGTGGGTATAACTCAATTCTTTCTTTAACAACTTGCCCTTCCACCTTACTAAGCTCATTGGTCAAATGTTTCATTAGAGCCCTTAATTCTTGTATTGTTTGGAGTTTTGAGATAGTTATGGTAGGTGTATTCTCTATCAAACATGGATATGATAAATATGACTCAAGCAACCTATTGTGTGATGGAGGAGGTAGGGTTTGGAAGGATACCTATGCATTCATTTGATATGTTTGAGTGATGCACCATAATGTGATTCTAAGGAGGATATTTCCTACATAGATGAGCATATTTTCTATTGTGGTAGCCATTTGGAAGATTTGTGGAAATTTATTTTCATTGGATTACTAAAATAAAAGACTTAAGTAAAGGCTAAAATCATGAATGTAGAAGACATAAGCTTAGGTATGTGATGGTTGTATTTTTTTAAGGATCCTTCTCCAAGTTTTTTTGAACCAAATGTTGAAATCGGTAATACTTTCATAAGGGTATCTTTGGATAGAGAAAAATTAACATAAGTGAATCTTTTGGATCATCAAAACTCTAATATTAAAGGCTAAGCCAAGTCATCCCATGTCCTAATGATTTTGTCTTTTAAGGATCGATACTAAGCAATACATAACCTTGAAAAGATCGAGCAATGATTTTGATCATCATGTCTTCAAATGTGATGTATGTCGTAGCCAAAGTAGCTATATATTGATAGTGTTTGTAAGTCATTTTATCTCTATGATCATATATAGGTAGAAATTTTAGAGAGGCCTTAGAAATATTATGGGGATCTAGAATATTGAGAAGGCTAGCACTATTCCAAGTTGAATAGATTTTTACAACCATGGCTCAATGTATGAAGATGATTTTTGAAGCCAATGGTCTTGATGTTCATCTTCATCACTATGTAGCTCTGGGTTTTGTTGCTAGTGGAGCTCTCAATATTTTTTATTCTTACATTAGTGGAGTTATTAGGTGGACATGTATTATCTTCTTTGGAGGTTAAGACTATTCACCAAATTCTTGAGTCCTTTGGATGAACAAGGTGAATTATTGAAATTCATCCTAAATATCTTACCTTAGCATGACATGAACTTACTTTGGATATTTGTAGTATACATTTTTAAAGTTGAGATGTTTGTGTCCCACTAGGTGTGCCAAAAAATTTTGGTATAAAATCTACCTAAGCTTATGAAGTGCAACCTAGACTTTAGGCAATGTTGGATGACTAGGATTTCTCCCAAATTCAACCTCTAGAGTAGGTTGGCTCCTTTTATTACTTACATAATTAAAATAGGGGTTGAATACTAAAGTAAGAAATGGAAGGGTTAGAAAGGGAGAAGGGTTTAAAAATTGCTTGAATATGGATGATATTGATAATGCAAATGACACACTTTGACTTTTCCCTCCCTGGTGCTAGTTTTGTTGTCATAAGGGCTTGGTGTATTAGTGAATCAACAATTCATTCATCCTTATAGGGTATGAAGAGACAAAATTCAAATTATTGGTGTGTCAAAGGAAAGCCAACATACATGGTACAAAGTTTATTTATTTTTGAAAGGGAATTTGATTCCTCCAAGGTTTGGGTATACCAGGTCTTGGCTAGTGCACATAAACTCAAAGACCATTGTTAGTTGTTCCTTTAAGAGGCCTTTGTTGGTTATGAATCAAAGAGATAAATTTCCTGGACATAATGCTTTAAAATCAAATTTATCTAACTATTAGAAAAAAATTCCACTACTCGAAGTATTGTCCTCCCTCACCCATTTTTAAATTTCTTTGGTTTGACACCTTTTTTGGGGGGTTGGTCTCGTCGGTGGTTAGTTGTTTTTCTAAGTTGGTAGTTTTGTCTCAATGTCTTTAGTGTCCTTTTTGGCCCCATTGGGTTTCCTCTTTTGTCATTTTTGAGGGCATCATGATTATTTTTGGTTGGTCGGCCTACCCTCTCTCAATCCTTCTTTGTTGAGCTTTAGTGGTTAGGTGTTTGTGACCTCGATAATTATTAGGCTAGATAAGGTTGTGTGATCATGGTATAATGTCTAGTTTTGCATACTTTTTACTCGTTGGGCACACATTGGATGAAGGAAGTGATATGGCTCTTCAGAAGATTGAGTGATCTTTTACACTTGCAAAATATGGGATGTCTTGCCTCTCAAAATTTCCTTGGTTGACATGGTCTACTAATCCTAATACACCTATATTGGGGTATCTATTTAGTAGCGCTTTCTATTTGAAATTTGATTGTTGGATTTCTCTTTATATTCATCAACTCCTTTATCCTCATTATACGATCCAACTCTTGAGGTGGTGAAATAATAGTGCTCTAGTTAGGTAATATCTAGGCTTGGAAGTTGACCCTCATTCTGAAGACATTTGGAAATATCATTGTAACCTACATATCCATTCTTGATATTATATTTGAGCTTTCGAATATGCACCACATCTACAACTATAATTTTTTTCTAAATTTCCTAGGAAGGATTCAAGTGGGCTCCAACGGTTTGGTAGCATTTTAAATTCTTTAGTGGTGTTTTTCTCTCAAAATAGTAAGTTTCATAATAGGTTGGTTGGTGATAACGGTTCTTAGATCTTGCAACAACATTACCTATGGACGGATCGCTGGATCATGGAGGGAGTAGTGCTATAACTAGCCATGCTTGAGATAGAGGATGATATTAGGAAGATTTTAGAGAAATGGGTCTTCCAGGACTATGTTATGAAGTTTCACGAGCATAATAAAGATCTATCAAAGCAAATACACACTAATGGAAAAATAGAATCATGAAAGTGGGAGGAATAGAACTTGAAGTCTCTATTACCTTAATTGTTGTGGTGATAGACTCACCCCTAGATGGATTATGTCACAATAGTGAAAAGCATTCCCTAACAATAGGGTTAGGGTAGTTTTTTTATGAAGATGAATATCTATCAAAAATCTAAAATGGATATCATATTAAGGTGCTTAAGGCCCCATGGAATAGGGTAGTTTTAGTGGTGATGGATTATTTCACATTGGATACAAATAGAGATGTCCTACAAAGCTACCATGTCATGTTTTTTAAATAATTTGTGAAGAAAGAGATTGATGAATATCCCATCATTCTTATTTAATTATTTGTAGAAATTCATGTTATATGTTAAGAAAGGGAAAGGCTCAAACCCAATTCACCATGGTTTGGGTCTTTTAATCTTTGAGCATGTCGTAAAGCCCAAAGGATTATCATGGAAGGCTTCCTAGTCAAGTGGTACTTCAGAAGGAGGCTTTGATGACTATTTTTTCTCTAGGGTCTTCTCACTCAAAATGTAGTGATTCAAAGATGTCGAATGACCTATTAAGTCCTATCATTTCTAGAAATTTAGGGGAGAATATCTCGAAGGCTTCTAGAAGTATCTCAATTTTGCCTAGGGGGATCAAAGGAGGGAAAGCAAGGTGGTCCAATCGCCTATTTGTGAAGTCATTTAAATTCAATAAGTCCCCTATTTTAGTGGTAAATTTATATTTGAAGGAGTGGGTTCCTGTAAGAAAAAAGGGTAAAATTTTTGTGGAGTTGATTAGTTTTCTAGGGAAATATCCTTCTAACTTGTTGTATAGTCTGTCAAATCCATTCCTAAAAATATTGGAAGATAACTAGAAGGCTCTGGTTGGGATCTTGAAGGTGGCCATTGTTTACATGAAAGATATCCAGACTATGATTCATCATTTTCAAGGTGATCCAAGAGCTCCCAAGTCATACCTCTAGAATGTATGAGAGGCTCCTAAGGATATAGCTCTGGTTGGTTCTTGTCTCCTTGCATGTGCTAGTTTCTTAAGCCCATGTGGGGAGATGTTTCAATTTCTATTTAGACCCAGTAATTAGCTTTTATGTTGGTCTTGGACTTCCAAGTTTTGCTAGATCTTGGGATATCCTATGGGTTGGGTTGCTAGATTGCTGGATTTTTTTACAAGTTTGTAGGATTTGTTGATATTTTCAAGGACTTTTGTATTTTGCCTTGGTGGCCCTATGTTCCACTTTTTATAAAGTGTTTGGGGATCCTTTCAAAACCCCCTTTTTATACCTAATAAAGAAAACAATTCCACTACACTGATATTATAATTTATACAAGCTAAGTAGAATTAAGACTGGGAAAAATTAGGTAAATTTGAAGCTCTGCAAACTGTGATTGCCCAATCAATATCATTCATTGCACTTAAAATTATTAATGCACGTACACCAACAATGATTATTTTGAAGTTATGTGAAACTTTTGAAATGAACTACAATAAAACTAGTTTCAATGCTTCAAAAGGGAATTAATCTACTCCTAATATAAATAAGATCCAAAGAAAAGTCAAAGGTTTAGGGATAAGATAAAATAAACAAAAATAAACAATCCCATATTGCCCTAAACTTTAGTTCCAATCTAGTAAACAACAATTTTGATTTAAACCAGCCTCAACCCTCCTTCTAGCATTAATTTTGTTGAGCATGTAAATGACACACTTTGACTTTTCCCTCATGAATGCAAGTTCTATTGAGCATAAGAACCTGGTGAATTAATTAGCAATTCAGGCCTCCTTCTTATTGGGAATGAAGAGGTAAAATATAATTGTTGGTGTGTTAAGGGTAAGCCAACGTACTTGAAACAGAGTATGTTATCTCTTGAAAGGACATTCTTTTCCCCAAGGTTTGAGTATGCTAGGTCTTGACCAGTGTGAATAAAATCATAGGTCATTCATAATTGTTCCTTTAAGGGGCCTTTGTTTGTATGACTCTAAAATAAATTTTCTAGGCACAATATCTTAAACCCAAATACTTAATTGCTTGAAAATAATTATACTACATTGATATTTAAACATATGTGAGTGGAATTAGAATTGGGAAATAGAAAGATAAATTTTAAGCTCTATAAACTATGATTGCCCAATCAATATTGTTTATTGCATTTAAAATTATTATCCTATATATAACAATTATGATTATTTTGAAGTTATATGGAATTTTAAAATGCACTACAAAAAATGAGCTTTAATGCTTCAAACATAAATTAATCTACTCCTAATCTAAACAAGATCCAAAGAAAAGTCAAAAGTTTAAGGATAAGAAAAAAGAAAGAAAATAAACAAGCCCATACTACTTTGAAATTCTATTCTGATCTAGTAAAGAAACAATTTTGAATTAAACCAACCTTGAAAACCAATATTCACATAGCTTAAGGTCTAAGATCATACAATCTTCAAAGAAGCAACAAACTATGAAATGGAATAAATGCAACCACCATCAACATGCATATATTGAACACAACAATTTTTAAAATCCTTATATTATAAAGATAGTCGTTGAGTACATTGATTTAGATTTGTCCACTTCATCATATTATAAGAACAAAGCTTAAAACAATATAAGCCTTGGATCAAAAAACCCATGCAATAAAAAAGAAACAACAAAGAAACTAAGTCTTAAGGCTTGTAAATAGATGGTTTTTGACCTTTATAACTCATTAGTGAGCCAATATTTATACAACTTGGTGGCTCTTCACCTAGCATTACTTTACAATAAATTATCATTATATTCATTTTCATGGGACATATTAGATCTGAAATTTTATTCTCCTACCCATGATGTGTGCTCCTTGGGGTTACTTCTACTACACCTCAACCATACCTCATTAATTTTGTGTGTGCTCCTTAAGGTTGCTTCTACTACACCTCAAACATACCTCATTATTTCTTTGTAGAATGTGATTCAATCATTAATATCACCACGTATCTCATTCTATACACTTTTACTCACCTGGGTAGCTTTAAAAGCTCATGTCTAACACCTTCAAACTCAGCTTTTGTGGTAAATATCCTGCAAAAGTTAAATATGGTAGGTATTATAATTTATTAGCATTACTATTATATATATATATATACCTATCCCTTTCTCGTTTTCACATTTTTTTAAATATTCTCTAATTTTTTCTTTTGTTAATAAAATTCTGTAATTTTCGGCTTTATTTTTCATCCTTCCATAATTTTCCCATTTTTTTTTTTGGTAAAATCCTGCATTGTTTGGGTTTTAGTTTTTAGATTAGTGGATTTTTTTATTTTTAAATTTCTATGCAAATTTTCTCTACATGGATTGAGATGGACCAAATTTTAATTTTCACAACTCTTCGATTGATGGGGCTTTAATTTCATCCATAAATTTATGTTTTCAACAAATCTAAGATTTTTTTTCCCTTTTATTATTTTATTCTATTAGCCAAATTTCCAATTGCACCTTTTAAAACTTCATCCAAACTTAAATGTTTATCCTTTTATATTTTCTTTAAAATCCCTTATCAAAACTTATAAAGCTTATTTCTAAACCCCCGATCACGAATTTTAAAGTGAGACTTTTAAAAGATTTTCTTAAAACTTTCAAGTTTCCATTTGTCAAACATTTTAAGAACTTCCCCTAAGTTTTTCTTTCAAAATGTCAAATTTCACAATGTAAAGCAAAACATTTAATTATTATTATTATTATTATTATATTTATTCTATTTAAGATTTTTCTTTAAAATTTCTAAATTTTCACTTAGTGGAAAACACCTTTTAAGATTTTCTTTTAAAACCTCTACTTTCTGTATGCTATTGATTTTAATAGCTAGATTTTTAGTTACTCTCCATTTTAGGCTTACAAATCTTGGTAAGTTATATTTCCCATAAAAAATTCTAATTTTGAGGGACTTCTGATTTCCACTTCTTTTAATTTGTGTTTCTCCTCACCCACTTCTTTTAATTTGTGTTTCTCCTCACGTAGCTAACTATTCCAACCATCATGAAAGAAATTGAGGTTTAAATTACTTGTGTATCTAAATTTTCCTTGGTTGAGACAACTTGGAAAATCTATGGGATCTCCTCCTTTTGCCTACCTTGTCCATCTAAAAATAATTATTATCTTATTTCAACCATCCCTAAGCTGGTCCATCTCTTTTCCACCATTACCTTCCTCAATAAAGGGAATCAAAGGCCCTCTATTGCTATATCTCTTTTAATATTTGTGAATTGCAATTTAACTTGGAACTTTAGGTATGATAGTATATGGGACTCCATACACTAGAATTTTCATATGATAATATCTTTTTAATCATTCTTTTCGAAGAGTTGTTGTGAACATCTCTTTTAGATTCATTTAACTCCATTCATCTATTTATTTGAGTTTATTTACATTTTATTCACTATGCTAGTCGGGTCTACTTGGCATCCATTCCCATTGTGGATACCTAACAAAAAAATATATACTTCTTACTAGTCAACTTTTTATCTTCTAATTTTGAATCCATATCAATATGGATAATTACAGTTTGACTTTAAAGGCTTCTCATGGCTACCTTGATCATTATTAAATAAATGTAAATTTAGGATAAGTCACAAAATCATAATCTCCATTATCCATGTCTATTTGTTTATAAGGAAACCATATTACAAAATGTTTCAAACGACCAGGAGAGTCAATTTTTAGACTATAAAATACTACATAAATAAAGGGTCATTTAAATAAAAACATATTTAACTCTCTATTTTTCATGTCTATACTCGTGATATTTTTAGTGTCTAAAAAATTTACAATATCTTTATTAAATAACCACTTATTTTATTTATATTAATTATAAATAAATTCAATATAACTTTTAAAGAAATAATTATTAGATAATATTCAAAAAATTAACCTTACAATAAAATTAAGATTTTAGTTATGCGCAACATCTACTATAAAATCACAGAGTCGTCGATTTGAATATCTATTGTTTCCTTGAGATCCCTAGATATATCAACTTCCATGCATACATGCTTTTGTGGGCATGCATAAAAAAACTTGTTTGTCTCGACAATAATGATGCACCCCAAAGGAACCGCTATGCAACTTGGGAAGGGCCAAAGAGAAAGGAAGAGACTAGGGAATTTGACTCAAATAGAGACCTTGGTTGTCCTTTCTTTTGATATGGAGAATTCATCAATTCATGGTAAAAAATAAGTAATGAGCTCTACATGTACCATGGACTATGCTTGTGAATCACCTTAACATGGGTAGATTCCGTAAAGTGGAAGAGAAAAATCCCTTCGTAAGGCTTTGTATCATGTCAAACTTAACTCCATGAGGAGTTCAAGTTGCATTCACCTAGGCTTGAAGGGATGATTCATCAAGAATGTGACCTACAAAATACCCAACCAGGGTAAATGACTCCAATCATTTGCATGCATTGTCAAAATTAGGAAAAGGAAGAACTACATTAAGGGAGAATGAGTTACCTTGTGGACCATCATTAGGACTAGTGTTTCAAAACATGCAACTTGCAAGAAACTCTAGAGCCTGATTTTGGCAAGTTCTTGACAACTCGAGAAAAACTTGATAAAAACTCAGTAAAATCTTGGAAAAAAAGATCGAATAATTTCACAAAATTAATAATATTTCTCTTGAAAACCTAAACCACTCGTATCCAATACCTCTCCCACGCTGTATGGAGAAACCTCAAAAATAGTGAATGTGGAAAACAAACACATTATCAATGGTAGTGAGTGTAGAGTTTCACTTTCTTCGATAAATATACTTAAATATATTTTATACATGTAATCCCCTACCTTGCCTCTCCTCTGCCTTAATCTTGTACGAGCCTTGGTCCCTACCTCTCCTTTGCCTCGATCCCCTACGAGCCTTAGCCCCTGCCTTGACCCTAGCTCTTGCATCTCCCTTGCCTCCTCTGTCTCTTTCGTACCTCAGCCCCAACCCTTACCTCTCTCCTGCATCTCCCCTACCTTTATGCATACGAGTCTCGATGATTAATCGTTGAGTACTCGACAAATAATTGCTAGGTAACTCATCGTGATTCGATGAGTTACTTGGCCTAATTTTTTATTAAAGAAACTCATAGGCCTTGTAGACCCACGAGTTTCATGAGTACTTGTGATTAACCTACGAGTTTCGAAACACTAGTTAGGACAAACTTCCTTGAATGCTTGCTTGGAGCTAGTATTTCGAGTATAAGGTGAAAGATTGTCCCCTTCTATCCCATAATAGGGACAAGTAGGACCCTAACCCATCTAGTGCACCTTCTCCTCAACCCAAAGAGGATAATTTAATGATAATGGGTGGGCATAAAAATGCATGGTCTATGGCTTCTAAGGGCATAAAATTAAAGATGATTTTGATGCCTAAAAAGCCTAAGGTTGGTCCCCTAATAACAAAAATTACTAGCAAAGAAGCTCCTTAGCCTTGACAGACTCACACCCCTAGGGTACCAACTCTGATCGCTTCTCATCTAGTGGATAAGACTAGCTCCCACTCCCACTCCTCCTTGGTAAGCACTCACCACTCCCACAACCCAAGGCAAGGGGACACATAGGAAGATTTCACACCATGTAAAAATATGCATATGTTCAACATTTAGTTAGGCAACTTTGTCTCAAAATCATCCAACAACTACAATATGTTGGAGTACTTTGATTGATGGGGATATGTCATTAGACTTTTTTCTTAAATAAACTTCCTATCATGGAATGTTTAGGGTCTAATGGACTCTAGACAAAAGTTTACAATTTGCAAGGTTCAATAGAATTTTTTAGATCTAGGAATTTTGTGTCAACAAGTTACATTTTTTTGTTGTCCTCATGTGTTGTGCCATTTGGTTGGATAATAATTATTTGCATAGCAACCATGGGCTAGGTTGAGGTGAGGTGGCAGTGTGATGGAGGTCCCATTTAGTGGACCACAATTTTCACCCCACTAATAGATCGTTATGGACCACATTCAACTCAACATTAGTAAGGGTGATTAATGTTTACACTTCCAATGATGCCATAAAAAGAATCTACTTCTGGCTTTGTATTGTGAATTATTTACCCTCTACCACATGGATCATATTTGGTGACCTTAATATGACTAAAGCTACCACAGACAAAAAATATGGACACCACATGCATTGGAGAGTTGGTAAAAGGGTTGCATGGTTCTATACATGCTAAAAATTGGGTTTTTATGATCCCAATAGTACAGGTGGTCCCTTTACAAGTTGGAAGCCAAACAAGATCCTCAAATCAATAGGGTGATATTGTCATGGCAAATCTCATTTAATTTTGACAACTGTTTTGATCTCTTTGTGGAACCCATAGTCAAGGTTGTGCCCTATACCAATAGCAACTTAAATGTTGATAGGTTTTCACCTTTTTATTTGATGAACTATTAAGTACTTTGTAGTTATCCTAGGATTGGTTGGTCCTAAAATAATATTATCTTATAATATTTAAGAGTGTGCATCTACAACCCATTTTTATGAATAATATATCTTATTATTTAATATAATAATCCCAAGTCACTTTAAAAAAAAATTATAATTGATAGAGGACAATGTAATTATAATTGATAAACAACAATCTAATTAATCCAATTCCATGCAAACTATGTAAGTTTATCACAATTACTTTTTTTTTATTTTTAAAGACACAACAAAAACTAAAAAGTCATCGGCAAAGTATACAACCTTAATTTGTTTATTTGAACTTTACTTATAAAATTTTAAAGTGTTAATGATTATACCCTTCAAAGTTTCATAACAAAATCATATTTCAAACATGAATCTCTAAAGAAAAAGCAGTCCGACTAGTGGGATGGTTGTCAAGTTAATTAAGAGCTGGTCCCCTAACGTACGCACAGATAAAATTTAGATTCCTATTCAGTGAGAAGCCCCTACGTCTCTTCGCTAAAAACGAAATGACAGCTCATCCCTCACGTGAAGGAACAGTGAATTGTAAGGTACCTATTTAAAATGAAATTGACATCAAGTACCTTGCATTTAAAACAGCCTCACATTTGCGCGTAACGTCCAAAACTGTTCCTGTAGATATCAATTTTACAATCTCCGATTTCATTTGGATCGTGACTGCCCATTTCTTTGAGAATGTACCCATTTGCGCGTAATGTCCAAAACTGTCCTTGTAGATATCAACTTCACGATCAGATTTTTTATCCGGTATCATTTTACACTTGGATTGTGCCTGCCTATTTCCTTGAGAAGGTACACATTTGCGCGTAATGTCCAAAACTGTCCTTGTAGATATCAGTTTTACAGTCAGATTTTCCTCCGATTTCTTTTTACATTTGGATTGTGTCTGCCTATTTCTTTGAGAAGGTAAATTTTTTGTGTGTAATGTTTTTTGTTGTTGTTGTTTTTTTTTTTTTTTTTTTTTTTTTTTTTTTTTTTTTTTTTTTGGTGGTCCCTGTTTTTGTGCGTTTTGGTGTTTTGGCCGTGTGGGTCTTTCCGTTTTTGTTGTTTTGTTCTTTTCGTTTTTTTTTGTTGTTTCGTTTTTTTTTTTTATTTATTTTATTTTTTTTTTGTTTTTTTTTTTTTTTTGTTGTTTTTGTGGTTTTTTTTTTTTTTGTGTGGGGGTTGTTTTTTTTGTGGTGGGGGTGTGTGGGGGTGGGGGTTTTTTTTTTTTTTTTATTTTAAAAAAAAAAAATAAAAAAAATTTTTTTTTTTTTTTTATTTTTTTTTTTTTTTTTTTTTTTTTTTTTTTTTTTCTTTTTTTTGGCTGTTTTTTTTTTTTTTTTTGGAACATTTATTTTTTTTTTTCCCCGCCTTTTTTTTTTTTTTGAAAAATAGATATTTTTTAAAAAATAAATTGAGGGGTCTTAAAAAAAAAATTTTTTTTTTTTGTGTTATTTTTTTTTTTATTATTTTTTTTTGGGGGATTTTTTAAAATTTTTTTTTTTTTTTTTTTTTTTTTTTTTTTTTTTGTGTTTATTTTTTATTAAAAAAAATAAAAAATATTATTTTAATAAAATTTAAAAATAAAAAAAAAAAAAAATAAAAAAAATTTTTTTTTTTTTATTTGGTAGTGGATTTCTATACCTGTGTTGGGAGTTGACTACAGGACGTATATGTCATTGTTCAATGATAAGATGCGTTTTGGTAATGACTAGTTCATAGAATGTATAGTTGCATTGTCCACTAATACGGAGAGTCCACTATTAGAATGCGTTTTAATATTTTATAGATATTCTTAAGTATATAAAATTTTGTTTAAATATTATTTAGAGTATGATTAGAAAATTTAATAACTTGTCATAAATTTGGTAATTTAATTTTAGAGATTTTATTAATAATTTGAAAAAATTAAAAAAATTAAATGTTTTTTTATTATTTTAAATAATTAAAAAGTTGATTTTATATTAAAATTTATAAAAATAATATAAATAAATTATAAAACTAAAATATTATTTTCACATTGTTTTTTTGTTTTTCTTAACTTTGATTCTAAATTGGAGATTCCGTAGGTGTACATAATTAGTATGGTATATCTATTTTGTTTGCTTCTTTTTCAAGTGTCTCAAATATTTTCTCAAAGCACTTGTGGCAATTTAATCACTACTCAAATATTTTCTCAAAGCACTTGTAGCATTTTAATCACTTAATGGAACTAGTTCATCCAATTGAATTATCTTAAAACTTCTTAAAAAATTTTAAAAATTTTATTTAAAATTGTTGTTTTCATCTTTACAAAATAAAATGAACAAATAAAAAGAAATAAGTTTGTAAAACAATTTTTTAATATTTTTCTGTGACTGCAGCCTATTTTCTCATGAAAAAAATCCACGAATTCTTTTCAGAAATCTTGCGAGTGCATGAGTTTCTCAACACCTTTAAAAAAATAATCATATCAAAAATCACAGGTTCCCAACAATAATATAGGCTTTTATTTATGTTTATGTGTCTGTGTTTTTCAATGGATGTCTCATGTTTAGTTAACAAAACCTAAATGATAGGTTATTACACGATTTTAAGGAATAGCAGCCGGAAAGCAAAGAAATACGGGCAAGATTAGAAGTTGCAATTCTCTAGTTTAATCAAGCCTAGAGAGTCTACTAAAAAGCAAATAAGAAACGTTGTTAAGAAAAAAATAAATATAAATATTGTAAGCCTAACCCACGAAAGAAGTATATGCTATTGGTTATATGGTTAAACCATCTATTACTTATAGGTCTGATTTCTCGTATAGATTAGAGGAATATAAAATAAAATGTTGATAAAAGTCTGGCTTTGATAATAAAGAAAAGGTGGTTCCAGCAGGAAAGGAGATATTCCAGCCCTGTTATTCGTTAGCTACTTAGAAATATATATTTAAAATAATAATAATTTAAAATTTATATTATATTTTAAAATAAATTTTATACTTATATTAAGTATATATTATTTTAATGGGGTTACGTTTCCATCGACCATGAACGGCATGTTTTTTATTAGAATATACACACTCATCCGTTAAAACATTGATCTTCTTTCGCCCCATTAAAGTATTGCCATGCACATTTCTTTTATTGTCCTTCGGGAAGTATAAATCTATCCATATCTCGTGACGCTTAGGTGAGATTTATACCGTTAACCATGCGACAAGCTTCTTCGGTGTAGGGTTTTCATAGTCAAGTATATATTACAATGGTTTTAATTCGATTTAACTAAAGGTTTAGATTGTATGCCAAATTTTTCATCATAGATCTTTACTGTTTTTTTTATCTACGATTTTTTTCAACATATCTCTTAAATTGATTTGATCAAGGATGGTATTATCCAAACTAAATAGAAGAATGGAAAACTATCATTCTTCTCCAAATTGTTTTGTTTTTTTTTCTCCTTTCAACTTATAAAATTATATAATTTAATTAACTAAAGATTATATATATAAAATAAATATTTTATTATTTAAAAATTTTTATATAATACCTAGGTGTTTTAGGTGAGTTGGAGAGGAGAGGGCAATCCTCTAAGGGAGGTCCAAGGTTCATAACGTTGGTATCTAAAATCCAATTGATAATGTTGGTGCGGGTAGGGTCGGGTGTGATGCGACTCCCAGGTGACTTTGACGGTGTAGAACCCCATGTTCGAGATCTCTCAGATCAAGACGGCTCCGCAAAGGGTTTTTGGCTTAAAAAAAAATTTATATTAAATAATAAATTTGTTTTTAACAAGTATTTGTATATATCAAACTACCTTCTATTCTTATAATTTTGTATATATCAAACCACCTTTTAACAAGCATTTGTATAAATTTGTTATATTATCTTAAAAGGTAGTATATAAGTTAGCCATATTTTGAATTCTAACCTTAAACCTCTTACTTATAGTACTTATATTCTATACCAAACAAATATTTTATTAACAATAATTGTGTTGTGCTATCCACTTAAAAGGTAGTATATAACCTTAGCCACCTGTGAAATTCAACCTTGAACCTTTTGCTCTAAGTACCCAATATTTTATATAAAAAATATATGTCATTAACCAAAAAAATATATATCAAACAATAGGATAATTTTTTAATAAAAATTATAAATATCAAACTACCTTCTACTAAAAAGTACATAATTGTGTTGTGCTATCCACTTAAGATAGTATATAACCTAACCACCCTTGAATTTAAATCTTGAACCTCTTATTCAAACTTCTTAGTATTTTGTCATGATAATCCACGGATAGACAAATTTTAAAGTATCAAAATGCTATCCACGTCAATGTTATAACAACTTGGTTAAATTTTATTTATTTAGATAATTAACTTATGGATATTTTAATAATATTAAGTAAAATATAAACCAATATTTTATATCTTAATGATTTTGACCTGTAAAACTAATTGATATTAGTATTATAATATGGTTTTTAATATATATTGTTAAAAGCTATGAATTATGTCTAATAAAAGATGTTTTAGCTATGTTATTTGAATGGTAAAGATATGTTTAGAATAGTATATTAAAATTTTACGAAAAAATATTTAACAAGTATTTTAGGCTATGTAGGCATAATGTACTCTTTGAAGATTTAATCTAATATGAATTGAATGAATTAAAAAGGAATAGTAGGGAAGGCAAGACATAGCAAGATGTCTAAATTTTTACTATGCATTTTAAAATTAACAACTGATAAGTTTATGGATTAGAATGGTCTTTTATCCAAGACTAGTAGTCTCAAATTATAATTTAAGTACTAGAAACTTAACTGATAAGTTTATGGATTAGAATGGTCTTTTATCCAAGACTAGTAGTCTCAAATTATAATTTAAGTACTAGAAACTTAAAATGTTGTGCTTGAGTCACAATTGTAGATGATTATACATAATCAGAATTTCATAATATTTGAATAATTATTTTTTTGAACTTCTTTGTTCATGTCACATGAAGGGATTTACAATTGATTTATTTCTAATATTTTTATTGATTAGAAATTTATTTTTAAAATCTGCATTAAATAAGATTATGATCTTGGTCAAGTTTAAGGGATTGAAATGATTTTATTTTAAAATGATGGTTTTTTATAATTATTTTTTAAAAATAAATGATATGTTGTTGAAATTACATGGACACTACCAATATTATATCTCTTGAATAAAGTGGGCAAAGGAACATGTTGTAGGCTTTTTGGTCTTATTATAGAGAAGTTTTAACCAACTAATTTTATACAAATTAGAATGGGTTCTTCTCTAAAAAATATTTCTTAATTAGAAATTAAGTATTGGGAAATTATCATATTAATTTGGAATCATAATTGTTATTGAAAGGAATTCAAATTAGTAACAGAGGGAAAAAAGTAGAGAGGGGAGGGTCCCGATCCCTTCCCTGCTCCCCCTCCCATGGTTCCTGCCCAGTCCCTGGCTCATCTCAGGTCATATCTCCCTGGGATTGTTTGTTGTAGATGATCTCCTTGAGGGAGATCCTTCTCCTCTTTCTGCACCTCTCCCAGTCGGTCAAGGTTCCCTTGTTTGAGTTTTTGGCCTGGTGCTTCCTAGGGTTCCTTGTTGTTTTTGGGATCCCTTCCCTTTTTTTCCCTTAGGCTTCCCCCTGGGGTTTTCTACAAGTTTTTGGCATGGATCTGGTTCCCTGCGGTTCTCTAGGTGGTGGGGGTGATTGGTTGGGTTTTTGATGGCTTCCTGGGGTTTGCTTTAAGGTCCTTACTGCTTTGGGGGTGGTCTGGGGGGGCCTCTTTCCCCATTTTGCTAGTGAATCCTCTTTGGGATCCTGTGGCTGTTGTTGGTCCCGTCCCTGTGAGGAGGGCCCTCTTCGATTTCCCACTTGGAGGCTTCTTCGTGCTGGTTTGCTCCTTGGTGGACACCTTGGGCATTTGTTTGGCCTTGGGGGGAGATTTTTCTCTACCTTGGTTGTTCCTAGCCTTAGTTCCAGTTCCCTGAAGTTTTTCCTGTGCAAGGATGGGATTCTTGGCCCCTGTTGTTGGGGTTATCTGGGTTCTATTGCATTTTTCAAATCGTGGGTTCTGCTACATTTTTCTCTGCCTGGGTTGTTCCCAACCTTAGTTCCAGTTCCCTGAAGTTTTTCCTGTGCAAGGATGGGATTCTTGGCCCCTGTTGTTGGGGTTATCTGGGTTCTGCTGCATTTTTCAAATCATGGGGGGATTTGATCTATGCATGCAGACCCTGGATCCCCCAGGCTAGGCTCCTAGGGATCCCATATTTGTGGTTGTTACCTCTTCACGCCTGGGATCCCCAGTCCCTGTATCCCTGGTCCCTTAACTTGTTGTCTTTTCCTGCTGGTTGTCCTGAGGGCGGGATTCTCTTGGTGGTGCTTTCTGGCTGCTTCCTTATGGGCGAGATCTCCTCTTTGCTGGTTTTCAACTACTTCCTACTGGGCAGGATTCCCCCTTTTTTTTGGGCAGGATGGTTTCCCGCGGAGCAGGATTCTCCAGAACCGCTGGGTTTCCCGTTGGGCAGGTTTTTCTCATTTCTTGCTGGTTTTCTCAAGAGGCGGGATTCACTTGGTAGAGGTTTTTGCTGCTTCCCGCTGGGCGGGATCTACACTGGGATGGATTTTAGCTGCTTCCCGCTGGGCAATATTCACTCTTTGGTGGTTTTTCGACTGCTTCCCGCTAGGCGGGGTTTATATTATAATGGTTTTTTGCTACTTCCTGCTGGGTGGGATTTACACGATGGCGGTTTTCAGCTGATCCCCGCTAGGCGGGATCTTCAAACTTATCTTTCTTCGAAATTGGTGGTTTCCCGCTGGGCGGGATTGTTCGAATTTACCTGTTCCTGCTGGGCGGGATTGTTCAAATTTACCTGTCCCCGCTGGACGGGATTTATGTTTGTTTTATTTTTCAGGATATTGGTGCCTTGGGCCCAGAATTTTGTTGTAATGGCTTATTCTCCGCATGTTATTTCCAAATCTTATGTAATCAGGTTTTGGGATCCTAGTAAAACCCGCTGTAAATACAATAACTACTTATAAAAAAAAAAAATTGTTATTGAAATATCATTTTTCTAAACTTTTTTTTTTAATTTTTATTTTAATATGACACCCTGGGAGATTCGCCGTTTTCTTTTTTTAATGTTATTTTTGTAGGTTACAAAATTGTTGGTAAAAGCTATCCAAGAAAAGAGGAAGATAAAGATTAAAGGAAAATAAGTGACCTTTTTAAAAGGTTATATTATTGTAAAATGTTTAATTATATAAAGTTAAAAGTTCAAATTAAATCTATTTAAATGAATAAGTGACCTTATTAAAAAGCTAGATTATTATAAAAATACTTAATTATATAAAATTAGAAGATCTTTTTAATTGAATAAATAACTTTTTAAAAGGCTAAATTATTGTAAATTGCTTAGTTATATAAAATTAGAAATACACACCTTTTATTAAATTAGATCTATTTAAATGAATTTAGTCTTTAATTTTTTTTTAAAAATATACTTTATATTTAAAATAAACCTTTATTATTAAAGTTATTTAAATTATCAAAATAAAGTTTAAAAGGTTGATACACTACTTTACTATTACAACTTTTCTGGACCCCTATCATTTGTTATAAACCCTTTGGATAACTTTATCTTTTATATCATTGCTTTAGGCGTAGCGCGATGCTTGCTTTGTCTTTTATAAATTGTTTCTTTTATAAAAGCATCAATTTAGGCATAGTGTGATGCTTGTTTTACTTACAACTACAACTGAAAAGTCTCATCTCTAGGGAATCTTGTGGAAAAGTCTCTATCTCGTGGAATTATGAAAATCGATAGTGTGATGCTTGCTTTACGTACAATGACAATTGGAAAGTCTCCATTATTATAGAGTGTGATGCTTGCTTTAGGTACAGTTACAACTGGAAAGTTCTCGAATCTTGCAGCCTCGCACTTTATTTCTTTGATTATAAACCCCACATAGGCTTCGTTATAGAGGAAGAAAAATTGTTGGAGAAGCTTGGTCTCTGGAGTAGCCGGTGCGTGCATATATAAATGCTAGGATTACGAACTAGAAATATTTTTATTCTAGAATGCTGGTTGATGCTTATGTTTTTTTTCTATTGTTTTTCTCGTAATTGTTTGTTTTCGCTTTTACTATTATTATTAACTACTATCAAGTAATTTTAAATTGATCTCCTAGGTCTAGGTCTGGATTTATGGTAACAGAGATTGTTATAATTTTTAAGTGCAGTTAGGATTGGAAGGTGGTTTTAGAAGACTCAAGTACAGGTATTGCCACCAACACTTATTACATATTTCATTAGAACTAAAAATGTGGAAAGACCTTTTTTTAATTGACTGTATTTTAATAAAAAATATTAATCCTATTTATTTTAGTAAATAAAAGTTGGTTTTAAAATTATTTATTATATGTATTTTATTTAATTCTTTTGTTTATATTTTTTTAGTGTTTTAATATAATAATTTTTAAAAAATTAAACAATATTTTTTTATATAAATTTGTTTAAATAAATTTAAAACTGTATTTTGTAAAGATTCTTCTTTAAATTTTATATTTAAATATACTAAATCACATAAATTTTTATTATTCGATATTTTTTATTATTGATTGATGATAATTTATTTATATATTTTTTTTTTGAAAAAAATGAAAAACTTGTATTAATACAAAGAACAATTACAAGCGGGAGAGAACACATCCCAACCAAGAACAACAAGCAACACAACAAGAGAAGAGCACAAAGGCAACCCAACACAACACAGAGCAAAGAAGTCAACTGGGCGTGAAAAAACGACATGTCGCGAGATCGCGACAGTCAACCCCGGCTCCCCCACTGCGGTGCCAACAGTCGCGAAAACGCGACATGTTGCGAAATCGCGACATGTCGCGAAATCGCGACATGTCGCAAAGTCGCAACGACAAAACCCACCTGCAACCCTTCGACAAAAGTGTCGCGAAATCGCGACGAATTCACCAAATGGCAACCAGATCGCAAAAGCGTCGCGATATCGCGACAGTTTTCGCCAACCCGCTGGAAAGCCAAAATTGTCGCGATTTCGCGACGGGTTTTCCTTATGACACCAGACCGCCAAAAGTGTCGCGATATCGCGACGGTTTTTCCTTTCGGCTCCCAGTTCTCAAAACTGTCGCGAAATCGCGACGAAATATCCTCTCGGCACCCAGTTCTCAAAACTGTCGCGATATCGCGACGAATTTTCCACTTTGCTCTCCATCTGCAAAAGTGTCGCGATATCGCGACAATTTTACCAGTTAGCACCAAATTGCCAAAACTGTCGCGAAATCGCGACCACTTAACCAAGCGCCTTCCCCAAGGGCCGCGATGGCGCGACATGTCGCGATGGCGCGACATGTCGCGAAATCGCGACAAAAACCCGTCAAAGGCCGAGAAGGCGCAACCTGTCGCGATATCGCGACATGTCGCGATATCGCGACAAAAACCCGGTAGAGGCCGAAAGGAGCGCAACATCGAGACATGTCGCGATATCGCGACGTAAACCTTCCTTAGCAAAAAAACACCGCACATCATTTCGAAAACGTTCAAGGCCTTGTCGAATCTCTCGCATCCTCCACGTGCATGTCACCGTGCAATCGCATCCCAACCTCCCTTTCAAGCACCCATCTTAGCAAGGAAATCGGCCGCCTTATTGAGATCTCGATTCACATAGACAGTATCACATCATCTAATTCCCTCCGGAGCTCTTTGATTTGGGAAACTAAGATCCGCAACCTCCAAGCTTTCGAGACAAAGTTTCTCATACAATCAAGAGCACCCACCAAAATTTGGGAGTCGACTCAATAATAATCTTCCCGTGTCCTTTTTTGGCAGCCCGTAAGGAGGCAGATTTAATGGCAAAGGCCTCGGCTTCATTGTTTGTGGCACATCCCGCACTCCGCAGCTTCCCAATAGAGCAAAGACCCAAGCATGATCGCGGCACACAACTCCAATTCCAAGGACTTCCCGGATTGCCTTTAGCCGCTCCATCGCATTGATTTTGATCCATCCTTCAGAGGAGGTTTCCAACTACCACTCACCTGCCTTTGTTGAAAAACAACTCCCTCGTCCAAAGGCTCGACTGCATCGAATTTCCCCTCGGTATGAATGGCAACCGTTTCCGCCACTTTGCTCCAAATGACTTGCCATATTCCTTCTAGAGAGGAGAAGGTTTCACGAAAAATACGGGCATTTCTCTCCAACCAAACCTCGCCACCAGATAAAAAATAAACCAAGCTCCCAGCCAATTCGAAGAGCATTGGATTTAAATCTACCTTTCTTCCAGCTTTCCCATATGTTGTTTCGAGACAAGACCCCATTAGCCTGAAGTTTAAAGTGGGAGAACCAGCGCTTCCAGATCTGTCGTGTGAAAGAACATTCAAACATTAGATGATCCGCCGTTTCCTCCTGCTTATGGCATAACACACATTGGGAAGGGCCAATGATGCCTCTGAGTCTGAGATTGTCATAGGTGAGAATTCCATTATGCAAAAACTGCCAGGCGAAGAAGTTCACTTTCGGCCAGCCCCGGGGATGCCATATCTTTCTCCGACCAAGAACCAAAAAAAGGGTGGAGGGGGCTCCGGGAGGATCTCACCATATCCTTCTTTCACAATATAAACCCCAAGGCTTCCATAGCCCCAGGCCAGTTCATCCTCCTCATCTCTCCCAGTAAGAAACCGTTCTGCCAAGATTTTTCCCAAAGTAGGTACCAACTCCGGAGGGATAGGTATTGGCCACTCATCCAGCCGCTTAAACTTTATGAACTTGTAGTCCCCCAAATGACTAGTGTTAAAGTAGCTCTCAATTTGAATCCATCCCTTATCTTCTAAAGCAGATTTTATCGGTTGCAATTCAGGAAAAACAACAATAATGGGAGGATTCTGGTCCCAGGAATCAGTCCATAACCGAGCCTTATCCCCTCGCCCCACTTTCCAAAAAAAGTTGATCTTTGATGAGTTGAGCTCCAAGCTTGAGCGCCTGCCACACTGGTGATCCAAAACCTTCCAGAGGAAAGCGGCCCACATCATTAGGATGGACAGAACCCAGGTATTTGCTAGAGAGAATTCTCGTCGAAGAGGGATGTTGGCCGAGAAATCCACCTCCAAGACAGTTTGCCAGCCAAAGCCTTGTTGTTAAACTTGGAGCTTCTTAGTCCCAAACCCCCTTTTTCCTTGGGTTGGGTAACCTTGTCCCACCCAACCAAGGCCCATTTCCTCTCTCCCTTGGCACCTTCCCATAGAAATCGTCTAGCCATTTTATCCAGCCTCTTTCCAAATAGACTGGGGAGCAACCAGGATGGAGAATTTATAAATTGGCATGGCCTGAATAATTGACTGCAGAAAAGTTAGACGACCCCCATAACTTAACCATCTATTAGACCAATGGTTCATTCTATCTTTGATGCCATCCAAAAGGTCCTTCCAAACATCAATTTTCAGTTTTTTGAAATGGAGAGGGACCCCCGTATAGACTACTCGGGAGAGAGGTCCGAGTGAAACCTAAAATCTCAATAACTCGTCTCCGTAACCGTTGATCAATATTGAAGAAGATCACTTTGGATTTATTGTCATTGATGACTTGATTAGAGGCCCGGAGGTAGACATTTAGAGTATCTCCGATTCTTCTTGCTTCCCTAAGGCTGGCCACTCCCACCAATCCAGTATCATCTACAAACTGTAAATGTGTCAAAACTTCAGCCCCGACCTTAAAACCTGTTATCTGACCTTGAAGTCTTCTTTTCATAAAGAGTCTGCCCAATCCTTCAGCCAAGATGAGGAAGAGATAAGGAGAGCAAGGGTCTCCTTGCCGCAATCCTCGAGAGGCACCAAAAGGAGGCGAGGGAAGTCCCTTGATAAGAACAGAGTATGAAGGCGTAGAAATACAGCTCATGACCCGATCCGTCCGACTCCGAGAGAAACCAAAGGCAGCCAACATCTTTGCCAAGAAGCCCCACTCCACCCTCGTCATAAGCCTTGGACATATCCAGCTTTAATGAACATTCCTTTGTTCCCAGCTTGGTGCATTGTATGGATAGCCTCCCGAGCAAGAATCACTCCATCCAAAATTTGCCTCCCTTCAACAAAACCCCCTTGCTCCGGGGAAATTATATTATGCATAATAGGTTTTAACCTTTCAGCCATAATCTTCGTAATTATTTTATAGATCACATTGCATAAGGCAATAGGTCTAAAATCGGATAAATGAACCCCCCCCGCTCCTTTTGGAATTAAAGTAATGAATGTATGATTTAGGGCCTTGAGCATTCTTTTATTGGTTCCTGACTCCTCAAGGATGGCCTGTAACATCTTCCTCCAGGGAATCCCAAAAGGCCTGGAAGAACTCAATAGGGAAGCCATCAAGACCAGGCGATTTACCAGAACTCATCCCAAAGACCACCTTCTTAAGTTCATCTTTATCTATAGGTCTAAGTAGAGCCTGGTTTTCTTCAGGAGAGATTAAAGAAGGAATGACAAGCAATAACTTCATCTTGGGCTGCCCCATCTTGCTCCATACTTTCCTTAAAGAGTTTTGAGAAATACTCCATTGAGTGGAAGTGCATACCAGGAAGAGTGTCAAAAGAGTATCCATTCTCATCTTGAAGGAAATCCATAGTATTCATTTGTCTCCTAGCACAGGCAGAGCGCTGAAAAATTTTGTATTTCTGTCTCCTTCTAATAACCAAGTATTTCTTGCTCTCTCGTTTCCAGGAAATCTCTTCTTGGTTATCAATATCCTCAACCGCTTTGCGCAAAGCATCATCCTCGGATTTAAGGTGCTCGGAAATGTTTCCTTCCCTGAAATGTTTTTGCACCTCATCCCATCTAGCCAACAAGGGGGCCCGTTGGAGCTGGAAGTCCGATTTGTTAGTTTGCCTCCACTGTTTCAATTTACACTTGACAAATTGAAGTTGTTTGTGAAATTTGAACATTGCAGTCCCAAAAGGTGGGCGGCCATCTTCCCACCACTGAGGAATTTTTCTTCGGAGATCTTCTTTTTGCAACCAAAAATTTTCAAATTTAAAAGGTTTATGGTATCGCCTCGTCCTAGCCCCTCCCTCCAAGACAATGGGAAAGTGGTCCGAAACCGGTCCTTCCAAAATCTGAAATTTAATATTCCATTTCACAAATGCTTCCTCCGAGACCAGAAACCGGTCTAGTTTTACCTTCCTACCGTGTGGCTCTCTTCTCTTATTAGTCCACGTAAAATAAGTACCAGGACCTTTGATATCAACAAGGTGAAAGGCCTGGACTTGAGCAATCATAAGCCTATCCCCTGGATCCAAAACTGGGAAACCACCTTCCTGATCACTGGCAGATAATTTGGCATTAAAATCCCCAAAGAACAATCCAATCGCAATCTTCCAGGAGGATCGCATTGAATGAACAACATTCCATTGAAGCCGCTGGCCATCAATGCTTTGAGCCCCATAGAAGTTTGTAATTAGAACCTGTTCAGCTGTAACAATATTCTTAAAGAGAGATGTGAGAACCCCCCTCCAAGCTGTATGTTCTATTGCTATCCACACCAGAGGATTCCACAGAGTAACAATTCCCCCCGAAGCTCCTTGGGCCGCCACATCCATATATCCAGCGCCCCTCCATATTCTACTAGCAATTTTACACATAAGATCTGAAGACATTTTTGTTTCCTGAAGGAGCAAAAAGTCTGTTTTGTGTCTTCCTAAAAGTCTTTGAACAACAGATTGATGGGTTCTACTGTTTAAACCCCTTACATTCCAGGATTGTATAATCATTGGAAACCTTGGGAGCAATACGAGTCAATTGTTCTCACCGATCCTCCATTGATCAGCTTGTCCCCTTGCGCTACTATTAGATCCTTATTGGATTTTCTACCACCTCCTTGGGAATTACTATTCTTAGACCTCTTTTCCACCTCGGGTGATCCCCAACGCCGGTCTTTCTCTCTGTTCTTTTCTCGCACTTCCCATGTGGACATCCTTAATAACCGGTTGTGCAGGGGAATGAATTACCATAGCCCCTAGGTTCTCTGGCTGCAGAGTCTCAGGGGTTTCAATCACCTGTTCTAAGACAGGAGTAGATGATAGAGGATCATGAGAGTGGGTGTTAGTATCCCCATCATTCCCAACCACTCCTTCCATGACTTGGTCTTCTTGGTCTACAAGGGATTTGAAGATTTCATATCGATTGGTTGGCTTGGATTGGGTCTGTTCTTTGCCATTTCTCTTTTTGTTTTTCCTCCGCTTCTGTTGTTCAAAGCCATCTTTCTGGGCATCAGAACCCTGGGGGATATTGAGGGGATCTTTGACCGAAGTGAACTTACCCTCTCTGGGGCGATTTGACGCTCCCGACGGAGCTTCTGATTTTGTGGTCAGGCTATTTGGACATAACCTAGCCAAATGGCCATGCTTATGGCAGACTCTGCATCTGAAAGGTAAGGCTTCATAGTCTAGCCGCCGTATCCAGGTTAGTCCCGCCAACTCCAATTCCACCTCGACAGGAAGTGGTCGAGCTAATGTCCATTTCTACACATATTCTAGCAAAGACAAGTAAGATTTCCTTCCATGGTATCTCTTGAAACTCCCAAAAATCTACCTAGAGAATTACCAATCAACTCAAGGATTTGCTCACCCCAAAACTCCATTGGGAGAGCATACAACCGTATCCAGACCGGGACAGCCGTGGGCTCAATGCGAGGGTCAAAACCCACTCTCCACGGTTGGACAAATAATCCTGCCGGGCCGTGGCTCCTCTTCTCTGATTCAAATGCTCTGTTTCTATCTGCTAGAGAAGAGAAACTAATAATAAAATACCCATTGCTTATAGGCCATAGAGAGTACTCACCAATGGGCTCCCGGCTCTGCCTCACCCGGTGTGAAGGAAGTTCGTAGTGGGCCGAATACCCATGAATTTGCAGATCAGATCATGGGTAGCACGGTATATAATCGTATCCTCAACCAGTTTTGGCTCTATGACAATCTTTGGCCTGGACGCAGATTGTGGAAGGCAGCCGTTAACTTTGTTTGTAGGTAAACCCTTTCCAGCATTCTTAAATAGCATTTGATAAGCACTGCGTTGAGCTTCATCGGAAGAAGATGCAGGGTTTTCTTTTAATTTATCTGCATATGAGCTTTTCTGCCCATCGGAAGATCCTGGAGGAGACCCCATTGGGCCCTCCCAAGGCAACGAGCAATCCTTCAAAGAGGTGTAGAATCAATCCACAGGAGGATCTGGAAGAGACTTCCAACCAGAGACCCTGGAGCTTCGCCCGGTGCCTGCACAGAATGTTTCCCGCCAAAACGCCAGAGCTCAGAAAAAATCCATCAAGTTGTGAAATCATAGTTAATTTATTTATATATTTTACAATCAACTTTTATTCTCAATATTTAACTCTAAATATTTCATTTATTTTAATTATTGGAAAACATTTTTTATACGTCTTTTCATTCTTCGGTATTCACTTGGTATGCATATACTCTTCCTGCCATTTTGTAGATATGAAATAAATATTCAATGCTTTTAAATATTATTGTAGATGAGAGGAGAAAGCTATTTTATTTTTTATTTTTTCAAAGCCTCTGTTAAAACTCCAAAAAATTTACTCAAATGACAGGGGGGAACGAATAGAGAAGTGAAAAGGTCTTCGCTGGTTTCTATAGGCCTTCAGACTATATCACTTTTTTCGTTATTTTCTAATTAAGCATTTAGAAAAGTTGGACCTAAACAAATATTTAAAAAAAAAATCATAACTGATATCTGGCCTCGTTACGGTTATTTGTGAGTATCTCTTGATCGTCGTCAGAGATCAAAATACAGAAAGTAATTATGGGTTATACAAGATTTTATGGTTTAATCACCCATGTTTTTCTCAATATTATTGGCTTTCTCAGATAGATTACCATGGTCATCTCCCCTTATTTTAACTTTTATCAAACATTAAAGCATCCAACAGAAAGTCCAGCCAACAAAGAATATCGAGAGCAGTAGGCTGGGGATAGGGATCAAAACATGGCCATCTTCCCTTGTTTTAACTTTTATCAAACATTAAAGCATCCAACAGAAAGTCCAGCCAAGGAGTATCGAGAGTAGTAGGCTGGGGATAGGGATCAAAACTACAAGAAATTTGAGTGGAAGGGGCACATGGGGTAGTAAATTAACCAATGCGACAGAGGAGGCATCAGCAAACCATAATGCCCAGTAGAGTGGCTTATACGTAATACTTTTTATACATATTTATAAGTAATATTTATAAGTAATATTTTTTATACACATTTATTATGAAGATTGAAATCAGTTTTATTCCTTTCAGTTCTACTCTGCTTTGACTATTTAGATAACTACTACGTCTCATATAATCAAATCGGTTCTACTCTGCTTTACTCTACCGGCAAGTTTGCATACCGGGAAATCAGTTCATATTGGGGAAGAAGATGCTATTCAATAAGAAACTCGATCCCTTGGAAGAACTCGACATCTCAAGCTTAACAAGAACTCAGAACGCCAACGATATCTTTGAGCTAACTAAAGGCAATACATGACTTTATTATCATTAATCAAAGGCCCTCGGGCTTTCGTAGAGTCGATTTTCAACGATCTAAATCTAGATGTACAATACAACGAGGTTAAATAAATCTCATAGAAATATTCTAAGAATCTCATCTATGGTGATCTTGTACCAAATCATGAATAAATATAAAAAAAAATTAAAAACAAAATCGAGTGTAGGTAAATGTTGAGAACTCATTACCTCACTTAAACATATTAGGTATATAAGGGCATCTCTTTATGTCTCCTCAAGCTGCCAACGCTGTATCTTATGTGGGTATAGTTTTAAAAACAGAAAACAAAAGAGACAATTAACATTGAAAAGCACTATGCTACATAAAATATTTGTATTGTTGCTTAGCAAATTACAAAGAAAAATTAATGCCTTGAAAGTGGGGGGTTGTGATGAATATTCATGTTGGTTTCTTCAATTCATTACAACAAGGGGTTGGTTAGTATTTCCTTTATCAAAAGGCCTTTGAAAAGTATACGTTTTATGAGGAAATGATCCATGATACATTGATTTTATTTGAGATTGAAACTAAGCAGCATAGTATGTCCAGTTTTTGCATTTTCCATTAGAGATATTAACGATGTGTGGCTGTTTTATCCATATTGTGGCATAATAGTTCGATTCAATGCTAGGATAAGAGATAAGCATGGTATCTAGTGAAAACATGAATCCAAGCCTATGTCAACACAGATTTATTAGTATGTAACCATCTTCAGACGTTGATAAATATTGTCCTGCAGCCTGCTGGCTATCTGCAAAGCAACAAGCCCATTGGTAGATAGGCTACCTGAATTTGCAAATATTAAGCAGAAAGGTTGTCTACAAATGGCCTGTGTGTGTTTTTATATTGGAGATGACAATAACTGAAAATAAAAGTGTTCTAGCAGGTTCTTAATTTTCGAATTTAGTGGGCAGGAAAATTTGCATCATATACAACAAAATCAAAATCTTCTACAGATTGCAGGCTTTCTCCCTGTTTCAAGTCATTTTGGTTTCATTTCCATATCCTGGTGTCCATCACTACTTTTTATGGGAGTTACTGTTTTGTAATTAGCTTAGTTCTTGATGATTCTTTCGACAGGTTGACTTTAATTTGTTATTGCCTCTTTTTATTTCTCACCTTTCAATATATTAAATCTTTCTTGAATGTTAACTTTTTGTTTCTTATTTGTCCATGCTTCTGTGTTTTTATCAAAAGTTCCTTAATTCTGTTCATTTTTTAATTTATCTTTCTACAAACGTAGAAGGAATTAATAGATATAGTTTGAGTCCACTGTGCTGGTATCTTAGTAAGATTCTTCAAACTTTGTTTTGAGTATTCTCCATATCTTAATTTGAGTATATTTGTGAGTCTTCAAACTTATTGTCTTGCGGTTCTGCATTTGCCTAGGAGACCAAGCTTCTTATATCTTAATTTGAGTATTGGTATCTTAGTGAGATTCTTCAAGCTTTCGTCGCTGCTTCCCTTCTTTTTCCTTCTGCTGTCATTTGCAATTGTTTTTTGACACATTATTCTTCATATTTTTTTTAGTATTTTTGTGAGTGTTCTTTTTCCTTACTGCTTCCCTTTTACTTGTTATATTGTTTCTTACATCTGAGTCATTTGGATTCCGTGCATGGTTGTGCCTTTAGATGGTCATAATGCATGAAAAATTTGCATGAAACAATATGCTCTTATAACTAACTTGTTATTTCCGGGTGTAGTTTAATAGGGTGAACTTATGGGCTCGACTCAAAATGATTGTTGAATAGCTTGGGTTTTTATATTTTGTTACCGTCTTAGATGTAATGGAATAGGAATTTATATTGTGTACTCAGTTCAAAAAGTGATAGATATGTAGAATTGCTAAAGCAATCTAAGGAACACACCTTGTACAGAGGCTACAATAGGGTGTCTTTGACAGCAATAAAGTCCATCGTCAATCGCTTCATGAATGATCCTCTCTAATCCATAAACATGTGTCATTTTTATTGCTAAGAAGAAAACTTTTTCATGTGACTCACTTTCTTTAAGCAAATGTAAAAATTTATAAAAAGTATCATGAAAATTAAAAAAGCTCATGTTTTGGAGTCACAAATATGAAAGTGTGAGTTATTCCGGAAGCTAAGTTTATGGCAGTTATAAGCTGGAGTTTAGAAGTTGAAATATTGAGCAAATTGCACAATAGTATTATTTTAATGTACGCAATGCTCTTTAGAATGCCCTGTTTATGGAGTTGAAAGTAAAAGACAATTTAAGGAATACTGTAATGACCATCCAAGTGTTATTGGATAATACATCCAAATGAATTTACAAATGTTTGTTTTCCCCTTTACTTTATTTGAAGTAATTACGGTTGGTACAGTATGATGATTTGGAGTTTGACATACTTTGTCAGCTAAGTTTGTCATCAATTGCATCACATTCTAAATTGCCTCAAGTTGATGGATGTTTAGGGTTGAGTCTGGTTTCCGACATTATGTAGCTTGTTAAGGCAATATGAGATTGTTAAGGTTGACAGTAGAGTATTTTTGTGTGCTATTTATTTCCAGTTGAATAGTTTTTCATGAAACTTGAATTTTTAATTCGTCAATGAGCAAAATTTGCACAACATATTCATCAATTTATATATTAATTATATATATTTTATATATATATATATATATATATATATATATATATATATAATTAATGATTTTCTTAAAACATTAACATTTAACACATATCCTTTGTTTTTATTTTTGTTTGAAATGAAAATATTTGTCTTCCATTTCATTACTATTAAAAATTGTTCATCTCTTAAGGTTTATTATGGTCAATAGTGGTCTTGGGCAGAACTTATTGTCTTGCATTGATAGAAGCTTGGTCTCCTAGGCAAATGCAGAACTGCCTGAAAGGGTTTTTAGACACCCCAAAATGTCTTTGGGGTGTTGGACACACATTCCCAAGGTCAAGTGGGATACGATCTCATAGTTTGTGGTGAGTATTTGGAGGCATGCAGTGGCTTTCCTAAACATTCTAGTGGACCTTTGGACAACTACAGATTGAGATCTTTAGGTTCAGTGTCCCATTCGGAGCATGCAGTTGGCATTCCTAAACATTCTAGTGGACCTTTGGACAACTGCAGATTGGGATCTCTAGGTTCAGTGTCCCATTCGGGGCATGCAGTTGGCCTTCCTAAACATTATAGTAGACCTTTGGACAACTACAGATCTGGATCTTTAGGTTCAGTGTCCCATTCATAGGGTAAGGCTTTTATGGGCACTCCCAAGGTCTAATTGTGAGCCTTATCTCAATTTGAGTGAGAAACCCCCAGGAACTCATGTTTCATAGAATTACATCAATGTGTATGAAACATCGATATAAAGATGCAAGCTTCCTAACATCTCAGTGTGAAACATCAAAAGCTAATTCACTGATTAAAAAAGTTGCATCAATCTTCACATATAGCATTTATAAAAATTCAAAATGAATGTGGGGTCCAAGACCCTTCTTTGCTAAAGCATACATCAGGGAGTATAACAAAAGCATGAATTGGAATAAAAAAAAATCCCATACATGGGCATGAACAACAATGCCAAATCATCAAATAGTTCATCTAAGACACTCGAGGGAAGATGCAATTGCTGCAATCGAATATAATGGCTGTCGTCATACATGTATCTAAAGCAGAAAAAATATAAAACAACCACCTGCATAAGAGCCTAAATCAAAATCTTTATTGATGTCTTTCAAGAGGGGTCTAAAGGAAAAATAATTGCATGCATAGCCTATTAAAAAAATATTATTTTCTAATATAAACACATATTCATAACAATTGATCCTAAGCCTTGTCAGAGGTCAAAAATACAACGGTTGTGCTGAATGCATAAGACTGCAGGAAAATGTGTCACAACAGTATAAACAAAACCAAAAGCTTTAAAAAAAGAATTACAAGTCTATAGGAAACTGAGAATCAGGAAAGTTATTTCTAAGAAAAAGAACTTTTTCCCATGCAAAGCACATAATAATGTTCGTACAAGTCAGAAAGAGATACAATGCATAATAGTACAGATGATGAAAATGAAGAATCTTTGCCAGCAATAATCCACATGAAGAGTCATTTCAAACATTACAAATTTTATTGATGACTGACATCTTTCAGGAAAAACCTTTAGATGATCAATGGGAGTTAGGCATCGTCCAACCTATCTTTGGTAATTAGGCATTGTTGACTCCGATGTCGAAAGTCAGGTGCTTTTGACCCTGAAGTTGGAAGTCAGGTGCCTTTGGTCCCGAAGTCGGGAGTTAGGCACCTTTGACCCTGAAGCTGGGAGTCAAGTGCCTTTGATCCCGAAGTTGGGAGTTAGGTATCTTAACTTAGCATATGTATACTTGTTGTGGCCACCGTTGTCCTTATATTTCCACCATAAAATATGAAGTTTCAGGTCCACATAGGACCTTGATATAAATATGCAGAAAATATAGTAAATTCATTGAATCTGCACATAAATCACACTAAAAATACATATTAGAGAATATACCCAATTTATATTAAATATATATATATATATATATATATATATATATATATATATATATAACTTTCATTAAAAAGTACATCTTATCAAAATAATGCCGCACTATATATTATAAATCCATATAAAAATATGAGCATTTTTTGTGCTCATCACATGTCTTGAAAGTATATCTTGTGGTATGTAACTATGAACAACCCTTAGACTTGGCCAAACATGGTTTTCTATCAGCTTATGGTTGTTTCTACCATTCTTCATTGCAGGTTGAGAGAGTGAGGGATGCCTTATATAAGCTTTTTTTTGTGTAGGGAGGGTTTTTGCTTTGTTGTTAGGATCATCCTCCTCTTCCTTGATTTAGAGTTTACCCATTTTCAAAAAGAATAATCCTAATGTAGCTTAATCAGTACACCATGACATTTATCCCAATCCTCAAAATGTCACACATGTGAGCTATGGTATTCTTTTCAATGTGCCACCTTTGCAATGTAGCTATCCCTTTTTAGCCTATGACATTTATTGTCTATATACCTACTATAAGTTTTGTTTATATGTCGATTATTTTACATAAAATTGTGGTATGTCTCTTTATGTCAGTGAAAATGAGCTTCACCTTTTCATTAGAATCTACAATAACCTAATCATATAATACCAAAATTTAGCTTCCTTTTTTGACACACTTCTAGAGTGTATAACATATTTTATCTAGATCCTAACTCGAGTTGACTCTATGAGAATTTTAGTTTTAAGAACTATTTGACATAGGATATAAAAAAAATATCAAAATTAGTTGTCTTTCTCGAGGACGTGGGTCACTGGATATCTTCCTCTTATCTTTCTCAAGGACTTATCATACTCTTTTGTTGCATGTAGCTTTTTTATTGGCTTCCTTTGATTTTCTAGCAATGCTTGTTTCCACATGTGGCTTTCTAAACCTTGACATTGCTAATTTCACTAGTTTTCTAGGCTTGACAAAATCAACACCTCAAAAATACAGTTTCCCATGAGGAGATTGTGCTAAATAAAATTTCCTTTTTCTCTCATCCAGTCAATTACATTCGTGTGTGCACCTTTGAAGACTTATCCTACTAGATTTTCCTTTTACTCTTCATATATTTCAATATGGCATGGATTAATATTTTCATTGTGTATTTAGACCTAATTTTTGATGCAAGGGATAGCCATGTGACTATGATTAGAATCCAATTATCCCCCTAATTGCTCCAAAAATTCCTTGGATAAACACATCCTAAAAATAGTGGTAAATTAACAACTATCACATCTTGTATTACTACAACGTTTGGGTATCTATGCAGTAATATTGAAACCTCTTTTATGAAATCAACTGCCTAGATTTGCACTCTTTTGTAGTGTCTCGAGATCTAATTGAGTGTAATTTAAACCTAGAGAATTACAAACTTCCTGAGGCATAACTATGGTAGTATATTTTGGGTCTATCATGCAATTATACAGTATCCAACCTTTCAATCATACAAATAGATAAAAGGGTGAGGACCAGGTTTCACCTATGTTTAACAATGATTGTTTGTATGTTGTTTCTGAAATCTTGAGTCAGCTTCTATATTTTAATCCCTTTAGATCTAATTGGAGCAACTTCACTTGTTTATATACCAACAAATTATCTTTTAGGTCTATTACTTCTTCCACAATACTGTCTCTAGTTTCATTTAGTAGCTTTGATCCTTGGATTGATGGCTTGAACAATTTTTTATATTGTTTAGCTATTTTTCCCTCTATATTTGAGTTATGTATAGGAAACACAAATTTTAGTAAGTTTCTATCCTTTTTTTGTTCAACTTCCACATTTTTAGACTCAACATATTTAGGATTAGTACTTCAATGCATGGTTACAAATTTCTCTTCTCCCATTGTCCTTCATATAAACTCAGTGTCAATTTTGAATCTTCTTCTTTGGCTTGTTCCACACTTTATGCCATTTATTACCTCATACTTTTTGGGTTTCTAATATTCTAATCACATGCTAACAAGCAAATGAACCCTAATTCTTCATTTATGAAATATTGTTCTAGATCCATTGTAAGAGCTACAACATTGTTCATTCTTGAAGTCACCCTTGAGTAGAGATAGGGATAGTAACTATCATCTCTGTAAATACTATCAAACAATGAGGGATTGCACATAATTGTAGGAGATTCCTCTTGTCTCTAACCTCTCCCGCTAGTTCTGTTACTACACATATTTTGATATCTATAGGAATACACATCTTGAGGGTATAACTCAATTCTTGCTTTAACAACTTGCCCTTCCACCTTACTAAGCTCATTGGTCAAATGTTTCATTAGAGCCCTTAATTCTTGTATTGTTTAGAGTTTTGAGATAGTTATGGTAGGTGTATTATCTATCAAACATGGATATGATAAATATGACTCAAGCAACCTATTGTGTGATGGAGGAGGTAGGGTTTGGAAGGGGACCTATGCATTCATTTGATATGTTTGAGGGATGCACCATAATGTGATTCTAAGGAGGAGCTTTCCTAGATAGATGAGAATATTTTCTATTGTGGTAGCCATTTGAAAGATTTGTGGAAATTTATTTCCATTTGATTACTAGAATAAAAGACTTAAGTAAAGGCTAAAAGCATGAATGTAGAAGACATAATCTTAGGTATGTGATGGTTGTATTTCTTTAAGGATCCTTCTCCAAGTTTTTTTGAACCAAATGTTGAAATCGGTAATACTTTCATAAGGGTATCTTTAGATAGAGAAAAATTAACATAAGCGAATCTTTTGGATCATCAAACTCTAATATTAAAGGCTAAGCCAAGTCATCCCATGTCCTAATGATTTTGTCTTTTAAGGATCGATACTAAGCAATACATAACCTTGAAAAGATCAAGCAATGATTTTGATCATCATGTCTTCAAATGTGATGTAGGTCATAGCCAAAGTAGCTATATCTTGATAGTGTTTGTAAGTCATTTTATCTCTATCATCATAGATAGGTAGAACTTTTAGAGAGGCCTTATAAATATTATAGGGATCTAGAATATTGAGAAGGCTAGCACTATTCCAAGTTGAATAGATTTTTCCAACCATGGCTCGATGTATGAAGATGCTTTTTGAATCCAATGGTCTTGATGTTCATCTTCATCACTATGTAGCTATGGGTTTTGTTGCTAGTGGAGCTATCAATATTTTTATTCTTACATTAGTGGAGTTATTAGGTGGACATGTATTATCTTCTTAGGAGGTAAAGACTATTCACCAAATTCTTGAGTCCTTTGGATGAACAAGATGAATTATTTAAATTCACCCTAAATCTCTTACCTTAGCATGACATGACCTTACTTTGGATATTTGTAGTATACATTTGTAAAGTTGAGATGTTTGTGTCCCACTAGGTGTGCCAAAAAATTTTGGTATAAAATCTACCTAAGCTTATGAAGTGCACCCTAGAATTTAGCCAATGTTGGATGACTAGGATTTCTCCCAAATTCAACCTCTAGAGTAGGTTGGCTCCTTTTATTACTTACATAATTAAAATAGGGGTTGAATACTAAAGTAAGAAATGGAAGGGTTAGAAAGGGAGAAGGGTTTAAAAATTGCTTGAATATGGATGATATTGAGAATGCAAATGACACACTTTGACTTTTTCCTCCCTGGTGCTAGTTTTGTTGTCATAAGGGCTTGGTGTATTAGTGAATCAACAATTCATTCATCCTTATAGGGTATGAAGAGGCAAACGTCAAATTATTGGTGTGTCAAGGAAAATCCAACATACATGGAACAAAGTTTATTTCTTTTTGAAAGGAAATTTGACTCCAAGGTTTGGGTATACCAAGTCTTGGCTAGTGCACATAGACTCAAAGACCACTATTAGTTGTTCCTTTAAGAGGCCCTTGTTGGTTATGAATCAAAGAGATAAATTTCCTGGGCATAATGCTTTAAAATCACATTTATCTAACTATTAGAAAACAATTCCACTACTCGAAGTATTGTCCTCCCTCACCCATTTTTAAATTTCTTTGGTTTGACACCTTTTTTGGGGGGGTTTGTCTCGTCGGTGGTCAGTTGTTTTTTTTCTAGGTTGGTAGTTTTGTCTCAATGTCTTTAGTGTCATTTTTGGACCCATTGGGTTTCCTCTTTTGTCATTTTTGAGGGCGTCATGGTTATTTTTGGTTGGTCGGCCTGCCCTCTCTCAATCCTTCTTTGTCGAGCTTTAGTGGTTAGGTTTTTGTGACCTCAATAATCATTGGGCTAGGTAAGGTTTTGCGATCATGGGAGAATGCCTGGTTTTGCATACTTTTTACTCGTTGGGGACACATTGGATGAAGGAAGTGATATGGCTCTTCAGAATATTGAGTGATATTTTACACTTGCAATATGGGATGTATTACCTCTCAAAATTTCCTTGGTTGACATGGTCTACTGATCCTAATACACCTATATTGGGGTATCTATTTAGTAGCTCTTGCTATTTGAAATTTGATTGTTGGATTTCTCTTTATATTCATCAACTCCTCTATCCTCATTATACGATCCAAATCTTGAGGTGGTGAAATAATAGTGCTCTAGTTAGGTAATCTCTAGGCTTGGAAGTTGACCCTCATTCTTAAGACATTTATAAATATCATTGTAACCTACATATGCATTCTTGATATTATATTTGAGCTTTCGAATATGCACCACATATAGAACTAGAAAATTTTTCCAAATTTCCTAGGAAGGATTCAAGTGGGCTCCAATGGTCTGGTAGCTTTTTAAATTCTTTTAGTGGCATTTTTCTCTCAAAATAGTAAGTTTCATAATAGGTTGGTTGGTGATAACGGTTCTCAGATCTTGTAACAATATTACCTATGGATGGATTGCTGGATCATGGAGGGAGTAGTGCTAGAACTAGCCATGCTTGAGATAGAGGATGATATTAGGAAGATTTTGGAGAAATGGGGCCTCCAGGACTATGCTATGAAGTTTCACGAGCATAATAAAGATATATCAAAGAAAATACACACTAATGGAAAAATGGGATGGTGAAAGTGGGAGGAATAGAACTTGAAGTCTCTATTACCTTAATTGTTGCGGTGATAGGCTCACCCCTAGATAAATTATGTCACAATAGTGAAAAGCATTCCCTAACAATAGAGTTAGGGTAGTTTTTGGATGAAGATGAATATCTATCAAAAATCTAAAATGGATGTCATATTAATGTGCTTAAGGCCCCATGGAATAGGGTAGTTTTAGTGGTGATAGATTATTTCATATTGGATACAAATAGAGATGTCCTACAAAGCTACCATGTCATGTTTTTTAAATAATTTGTGATGAAAGAGATTGATGAATATCCCATCATTCTTATTTAATTCTATGGAGAAATCCATGTTAGATGTTAAGAAAGGGAAAGGCTCAAACCCAATTCACCAGGGGTTGGCCCTTTTAATCTTTGAGCATGTCGTAAAGTCCAAAGGATTATCGTGGAAGGCTTCTTAGTCAAGTGGTACTTCAGAAGGAGGCTTCGATGACTATTTTTTCTCTAGGGTCTTCTCACTCAAAATGTAGTGATTCAAAGATGTCGAATGACCTGTTAAGTCCTATCATTTCTAGAAATTTAGGGGAGAATATCTCGAAGGCTTCTAGAAGTATCTCAATTTTGCCTAGGGGGATCAAAGGAGGGAAAGCAAGGTGGTCCAATCAGCTATTTGTGAAGTCATTTAAATTCAAGAAGTCCCTTATTTTAGTGGTAAATTTAGATTTGAAGGAGTGGGTTCCTATAAGAAAAAAGGGTAAAATTTTTGTGGAGTCGATTAGTTTTCTAGGGAAATATCCTTCTAACTTGTTGTATAGTCTGTCAAAGCCATTCCTAAAAATATTGGAAGATAACTAGAAGGCTCTGGTTGGGATCTTGAAGGTGGCCATTGTTTACATGAAAGATATCCAAGCTATGATTCATCATTTTCAAGGTGATACAAGAGCTTCCAAGTCATACCTTTAGAATGTATGAGAGGCTTCTAAGGATATAGCTCTAGTTGGTGCTTGTCTCCCTACATGTGCTAGTTTCTTAAGCCCATGTGGGGAGATGTTTCAATTTCTATTTAGACTCAGTAATTAGCTTTTATGCTAGTCTTGGACTTCCAAGTTTTGCTATATCTTGGGATATCCTATGGGTTGGGTTGCTAGATTGCTGGTTTTTTTTATGAGTTTGTGGGGTCTGTTGATATTTTTAGGGACTTTTGTATTTTGCCTTGGTGGCCCTATGTTCCAGTTTTTATAAAGGGTTTGGGGATCCTTTCAAAACCCCCTTTTTATACCTAATAAAGAAAACAATTCCACTACACTGATATTATAATTTATACAAGCTAAGTAGAATTAAGACTGGGCAAACATTGATAATTTTGAATCTCTATAAACTGTGATTGCCCAATCAATATCATTCATTGCACTTAAAATTATTAATGCACATACACCAACAATGATTATTTTGAAGCTATGTGAAAATTTTGAAATGCACTACAATAAAACTAGTTTCAATGCTTCAAAAGGGAATTAATCTACTCCTAATATAAATAAGATCCAAAGAAAAGTCAAAGGTTTAGGGATAAGATAAAATAAACAAAAATAAACAATCTCATATTGCCCTAAACTTTAGTTCCAATCTAGTAAACAACAATTTTGATTTAAAACAACCTCAATCCTCCTTCTAGCATTAATTTTGTTGAACATGTAAATGACACACTTTGACTTTTGCCTCCTGAATGCAAGTTCTATTGAGCATAAGAACTTGGTGAATTAATTAGCAATTCAGGCCTCCTTCTTATTGGGAATGAAGATGCAAAATCTAATTGTTGGTGTGTTTAGGGTAAGCCAACATACTTGAAACAGAGTATGTTATCTCTTGAAAGGACATTCTTTCCCCCAAGGTTTGAGTATGCTAGGTCTTGACTAGTGTGAATAAAATCACAGGTCATTCATAATAGTTCCTTTAAGGGGCCTTTGTTGGTATGACTCTAAAATAAATTTTCTAGGCACAATGTCTTAAACCCAAATACTCAATTGCTTGAAAATAATTATACTACAGTGATATTTAAACATATGTGAGTTGAGTGGAATTAGAATTGGGAAACAAAAAGATAAATTTTAAGCTCTATAAACTATGATTTCCCAATCAATATTGTTTATTGCATTTAAGATTATTATCGTATATATAACAATAATGATTATTTTGAAGCCATATGGAATTTTAAAATACACTACAAAAAACTAGCTTTAATGCTTCAAACATAAATTAATCGACTCCTAATCTAAACAAGATCCAAAAAAATGTCAAAAGTTTAAGGATAAGAAAAAAGAAAGAAAATAAACAAGCCCATACTACTTTGAAATTCTATTCTGATTCAGTAAAGAAACAATTTTGAATTGAACCAACCTTGAACCAACCAATATTCACATAGCTTAAGGTCTAAGATCATACAATCTTCAAAGAAGCAACAAACTATGAAATGGAATAAGTGCAACCACCATCAACATGCATATATTTAACACAACAAATTTTAAAATTCTTATATTATAAAGATAGTCGTTGAGTACATTGATTTAGATTTGTCCACTTCATCAGATTATAAGAACAAAGCTTAAAATAATATAAGGCTTGGATAAAAAAACCCATGCAATAAAAAAGAAACAAAGTCTTAAGGCCTGTAAATAGATGGTTTTTGACCTTTATAACTCATTAATTAGCCAATATTTATACAACCTGGAGGCTCTTCACTTATCATTACTTTACAATAAATTATCTTTATATATTTCCATGTGACATATTAGATCTGAAATTTTATTCTCCTACCCATGACGTGTGCTCCTTGGGGTTACTTCTACTACACCTCAACCATACCTCATTAATTTTGTGTGTGCTCCTTAAGGTTTCTTCTACTACACCTCAAACATACCTCATTATTTCTTTGTAGAATATGAGTTAATCATTAATATCACCATGTATCTCATTATATACACTTGTACTCACCTAGGTAGCTTTAAAAATCTCATGTCTAACACCTTTGAACTCAGCTTTTGTGGTAAATATCATGCAAAAGTTAAATATGGTAGGTATTATAATTTATTAGCATTACTATTATATATATATATATATATATGCCTCTCGCTTTCTCGTTTTCACATTTTTTAAATATTCTCTAAATTTTTCTTTGGTTAATAAAATTCTGTAATTTTTGGCTTTCTTTTCATCCTTCCAAAATTTTCCCATTTTTTTTTTTGGTAAAATCTTGCATTGTTCGGGTTTTAGTTTTTAGCTTAGTGGATTTTTTTATTTTTAAATTTCTATGCAAATTTTTTCTCTACATGGATTGAGATGGAACAAATTTTAATTTTCACAACTCTTCGATTGATGGGGCTTTAATTTCATGCATAACTTTATGTTTTCAACAAATCTAAGATTTTTTTCCCCTTTTATTATTTTTTTCTATTAGCCAAATTTCCAATTGCACCTTTTAAAAATTCATCCAAACAAAACTTAAATGTTTATCCTTTTATATTTTCTTTAAAATCCCTTATCGAAACTTATAAAGCTTATTTCTAAACCCCCGATCACGACTTTTAAAGTGAGACTTTTAAAATCTTTTCTTAAAACTTTCAAGTTTTCGTTTGTCAGACATTTTAAGAACTTCCCCTAAGTTTTTCTTTCTAAACGTCAAATTTCACAATGTAAAGCAAAACATTTAATTATTATTATTATTATTATATTTATTCTATTTAAGATTTTTCTTTAAAATTTCTAAATTTTCACTTAGTGGAAAACACATTTTAAGATTTTCTTTTAAAACCTCTACTTTATGTATGCTATTCATTTTAATAGCTAGATTTTTAGTTACTCTCCATTTTAGGCTTACAAATCTTGGTAAGTTATATTTCCCATAAAAATTTCTAATTGTTGGGGACTTCTGATTTCCACTTATTTTAATTTGTGTTTCTCCTCACGTAGCTAACTATTCCAACCATCATGAAAGAAATTGAGGTTTAAATTACTTGTGTATCTAAATTTTCCTTGGTTGAGACAACTTGGACAATCTTGGGATCTCCTCCTTTTGCCTACCTTGTCCATCTAAAAATAATAATTATTTTTTTTCAACCATCCCTAAGCTGGTCCATCTCTTTTCCACCATTACCTTCCTCAATAAAGGGAATCAAAGGCCCTCTATTGCTATATCTCTTTTAATATTTGTGAATTGCAATTTAACTTGGAACTTTAGGTATGATAGTATATGGGACTCCATACACTAGAATTTTTATATGATAATATATTTTTAATAATTCTTTTCGAAGAGTTGTTGTGAACATCTCTTTTAGATTCATTTAACTTCATTCATCTATTTATTTGAGTTTATTTACATTTTATTCACTATGCTAGTCGGGTCTACTTGGAATCCATACCCATTGTGGATACCTAACAAAAAAATATATACTTCTTACTAGTCAACTTTTTATCTTCTAATTTTGAAACTTATATCAATATGGATAATCACAGTTTGACTTTAAAGGCTTCTCATGGCTACCTTGATCATTATTAAATAAATGTAAATTCAGGATAAGTCACAAAATTATAATCTCCATTATCCATGTCTATTTGTTTATAAGGAAACCATATTACAAAATGTTTCAAACGACCAGGAGAGTCAATTTTTAGACTATAAAATACTACATAAATAAAGGGTCATTTAAATAAAAACATATTTAACCCTTTATTTTTCATGTCTATACTCGTGATATTTTTAGTGTCTAAAAATTTTATAATATCTTTATTAAATAACCACTTATTTTATTTATATTAATTATAAATAAATTCAATAATCCTATTTAAGGTTTGGAATGGAAGGTTTGTCCTCAATACCTAAGGCCCGAGCTAATTGTTTTTCTTGTGGAAGAATTGAGTGGTTCTCATCCACTAAGGTGCTAAGGTTTTCTTTTGCAAAGACAATAATCCTATTGAGGATGGTTTTTGGGTTGTGAATGGTATCCTTAAAGGCTCTATGGTTCCTTTCTAGCCAAATATGCCGGAGAAAATGATGCCAACATGATTTTCCATAGGTACTTAAGTTTTAGGCTAACAAAGGGTTGAGGCCATTGATGGAACACTTCGGATATAAGAGCAGGCTTAACCCACGAGATCCTAAAGGCTTGGAAAAGTTCATCCAGGATGGACTCCGCTATCGGACACTCCAGAAACAAGTGTTGGGTTGTCTCCCATCCTGCCCTGCACATGTAGCAACGGTTAGCAATAACCATACCTTTGGATAACATATTGTCCATAGTGAGGATTTTTCCTTGAATCATCGACCATGAAAAAAAGGATATTTTAGGAATTAAGCCTTTGATCCAAACCAAACTCGGTTGAAATTGTTGACCTTCCACATTGAGAAGCAAATTATAGGCAGACTTAACTATGAAGTCACCACTTTCGGTCTCAACCCAAACAATGTGATCTTCATCCTCTCCGGAGGGAATAATTTGTTGAGTTAAAATGTTATAAAGCTCTTCAGACTCCGCTTCAAAACCCTGTACTATGATGTGTTTCCACCTGTTGATATTTATATCCTGCCACATATAATTTGCAACCTTCTTCCCAATATGTTGCTCCATATGCTCTTGAATCCTAGCCAAACGAGGATTATGGGATAACTCCTCAGCTCTCACCCACCGATCCTTCCAAAAGTCTATTGTTTGCCCATTTCCTAGAATCCATCTAAGACCTTTCTTGACAAGATCCCTGCTCGTGAGGATTGCCTTCCAAAAAGCAGACCCCCTGCTTGCTAAGTTGTCATTAAGGAAGTTCACACCTTGGAGGTATTTCCTCCTAACTATGGCAATCCATTCATTATCGACCTTAGTCAATAACCGCCATGCTTGTTTGGCTAACAGAGTTGTATTGAGATGAGCAACTCTCCTCAATCCTAACCCCCCATCAGCTTTAGGTTTGCAAACCTTGTTCCAACCTACTAAATGGATCCTTTTCTTATCCTCAGTCCCTAACAAGAGAATTTTTTTTTTAAGTTGCTCAATTTTGTGATACACCTTCTTGGGAGCTACGAAGGTGATAGGAAGTAAACGGGTATACTTTGAAGTGAAGCCATAGTTAAAACTGCTTTGCCTGCTTGAGATAACAGATGTCCTTTCCAACCTGCTAGCTTTTTTTGGATCCTCTCCAGAACTATGTTCCACATTGATCCTTCAGGTTTCCTCGTAAATAGGGGAAGACCTAAATAGGAGGTGGGAAGGGATGCAATCTGACATTCCATGATCCTTGCTATGTTGTTTTGCCTAGGAATGGGGGTATTGATGAAATAAAGTTTGCTCTTATCAAAATTCACTTTTTGTCCAACCGCTTCTTCATACATTATGAGAATATTTTTAATCCTTCTTGCCTCAACCACAGAAGCCAAAGTCAGTAGCAATGTATCATCAACAAATTGTTGATGTGTCATCGGGGTAGTTAGCGACGTGGCCTTGATACCTGATATGAGTCCAGCTACCATTGTTGCCTTAATGGTTCTTCCCAAGGCCTCAGCTACAATGATGAACAACATAGGACTTATGGGATCTCCTTGTCTTAGACCACATTTGCTTTGAAAAAAACCTGCAGTAGACCCATTAACCAAAACTGAAAAACAAGGCTTAGAAATACACTCTCTTATTAACTTGACCCATTTCATGTTGAAGCCAAATTTTAATAAAGCTGCCTCTAGGAATTCCCAATTTATCCTGTCATAAGCTTTGTTCATGTCTAACTTTAAAGCCATGACTGCTTTTTTGGTATGAGCGGTTGTATGAAGAGCCTCATGAATAGTAATAACTCCATCTAAGATTGATCTTCCTTGTACAGAACTTCCTTGACTTGGATCAATGATAACCGGTAGAACTTTCTTCAAACGGTTGGCTAAAACTTTGGACAGAATTTTATAGGATATATTACACAGGCTAAGAGGCTAACCGGCCTAAAGTCAGCCATAGTCTTGGGGTTGGGGCCTTTAGGGATCAAAGCAATGAAAGTTGAATTGAAACCCCTTGGAATATGATTTGAACTTTGGAACTCCTTGATTGCGGCAATAACTTCTGCTCCAACAATATCCCAACAAACTTGGAAAAACCACGGTGAAAACCCATCCGGCCCAGGAGCTTTGTCAAGATCCATGTTAAACAAAGCCTCCTTGATCTCTTCGTCTAAAAAAGCTGTTGTAAGAGACTCGTTAATCATTTCATCAATGAGTTGTGGAATGAATTGAAGGAGAGAGTCCTTTGCTTGGGCATTACAGGCCCGTTCTTCACCCAATAATGAACTGAAAAAATTAACGACCTCGTCCTCGATCTCCTGAATGTTTTGAGTTGAGGATCCATCCACCTTAGTTAAATTTCTAATATTATTGTTGCTTCTATTGCTCAATGTGGTAACATGGAAAATTTTTGAATTAGAGTCCCCTTCCTTTAGCCATAATGCCCTTGATTTCTGCCTCCAATACATCTCTTCACAAGCTAAAATATTATAAAACTCACAAAGGGTTTCCTTCTCTTCGGTCCTTGTCGCCTCATCATAGGTTCCATTTTGGATTTTGCTTTCTATTATTCTCAGTTTTTCCCCCACTTGCTCTCTTATTCTCAAAAATATTTCCAAAGACTTCTTTATTCCATATTCTAAGGTTGTTTTTCACCATCTTAAGTTTTTGAGATAGTTTGAAGGAAGCACTTCCCTGGATAGGCTGCTGCCACCATTCCTCTATTCGTTTCTTGAAGTCCGGATGTTTAACCCACATTGACAGAAATCTGAATGGCTTTTTAAAGGAGTTAGCCTGAAATGCCTCCCATAGAATAAGATTATGGTCTGAAGCGCATTTAGGAAGGGCTTGTAATGTTGAATCACCAAACATTGTTGTAGCTTCCTTGGATAAAAAAAACTTGTCCAACCTTTCTTGAATCAGTTGACTTCCTATCCTCTTGTTACTCCATGTAAATTTGGCTCCTTTTAGTCTTACATCCATCAATTCATTTGTGTTAATGAATTCATTGAAGTCCTCCATGCTCCTTGAGGGTAACCCAGATCCTCCCTTCTTATCGGATGGGTAAAGGGGGTATTGAAATCTCCCCCAATCACCCAAGGAATGTCTTTAAAAGCTTGGCTCAAATGCCCCAAAAACTCCCACGGTTCAGACCGCCCTTGGACTAGAGGTGGGGGCATAAACATTTGACATAATCCAATTCTTATTAGTATCAAAATCATGAAATAATACGCTTAAGACTCTTTCATTTGCCTGAATAATACTTCCTTCTATTTTAATAGGATCCCATAAGATCATGAGGCCCCCAGATGCTCCTCTCGCCTTGTTGAAAGGCCACTTCCCCTTGCTTCCAAATCCTTCTAGCTATAAGTGTTGATTGTGCCGCATCTGTTTTGGTTTCTTGAAGAAAAATGATAGTAGGATTCCAATCCTTCCTTATAGACTTCACCATCCTTTGTTTTGGTGGGCCGTTTAGGCCTCTCACATTCCATGAGAGAACCTTCATTTAGATTGTTTGATATTTTTTCCCTGCCCCCTTCCCTGATCCAAAGGGGGTTTGTCAATTTTGCTATTATCCTGGCCAGGAATAGCTTGCTGTAACAATGTTCTTTGCTTTCCGTTTGCAATTTCTTCATTGATTCTCATTCTATAGTGCTCTGCTGTAGATATTCTCCCTTTCTTTCTTTCACTTCCATAATCTATCGGAGGCTTGGTAGTGCTTCTAGTCTGTTTTGGACTGAAATGAGGGGGCATATCTTTGTGATAGTCTAGGGCTTGAACCTTCTTCCTCATTTTGGGGGTTTTCAATTCCCTCTTCATCCTCAGCCTTGTTTTGGTTCACCTCTCCTATCTGGTTCCTAAACAGGGGGCTTTCCTTCAAGGAACCTTTTACCGTTGGGCTCATCTGATAAGGGATAATTTGCTCCACTACCGGATTAGGAGCTACATTCCTGGCTCTTGTTTCCACAACTTCGACTCTTGACTCTATTTTTTCCATGTTTAAACTGAAATGACCTGGCAATTTTTCTTCATTTTGAGCATAGCTTTTGGGGCTTTTTGTCATAGCTGTGGATGGTCCCGATTTGGATGGGGAGTCTAGGGTTTCGGGAAACTTGACATCGATGGTATCATCCTTACTGTTTTCTTTTTCAACTTCTAGATTTGCTAGGATATCAAACATGTTCAAGCTGGGATCTTTATTACATACCTTATGATTTTTGCCTCCCTCATTATGTTGCTTTCCTTTCTCCTGGATTTTTGCCAGTTCTGTGTTGGCTTGGTCAGCTTGGTTATTCTTAACTTGTCTGTATCCTTCCAAGTTAAGACGCGGTCCTTGAAACTTTGGGATCCCTCTCCCATTAGCTTTCCCCAGAAAACCTTCGCTCGTGGCTTCCTTGTTTGCAGTTATTGTCAGACATTGGGCTTGAAGGTGGCCCTGGGTTTTGCACACGCTACAAAATGTCGGCTTGTTCTCATACTCCAGAGGCTGAATCCTTAGAAACTCTCCATATGCTAGTTCCACCTGAGAAGGTAGATCAGAATCCAAGTTTGCATTTACAGAGATCCTGGCATGCGTCAGTCTAGTCCTTGCCCGGGTTGAATGGTCTATTGCCACGAGCTCTCCTATCGTCTTTGCTATGCCACTAAGCCAGTACTCATTAACAAACTAGGTTGGGAGGTTTGGTAAGCGGACCCAAATGGGTGCTATATTAATGTTCTGCTTCTCGGGGTTGAAATCCTCCCCCCACTTCCTCAGAAAGAGGCTACGCCTTCCTAGAAACCAGGGTCCTCCTGTCAAGATGCGCTCTGCATCATCTTTGTTGTTGAGTCTTATCATAAAAAAACCTCTTGACATGGCTACGATTTCTAAGCTTCCTGAAGTTTTCCACTTTGCCGCGGCCCATGAGCGAATAGTCTCAATGTCCGGCCTTCCTCCCAAAAACTTGCCAACTAAGGATGATGCCTCCATATCCAAGAATCTTTCCATAATCTCCACTGGCGCAGTTAACCTGTTATTGTTTGGTATTAGGGGTGGTAGTTCACTGACTGGCTCCTTCTTTTTCCCTTTCAGCATTTCCAAAAAGGTTGGGCCCTTGTTGCCAGCTCCCGAACCCCAGTGGGACCCTTTGTCCGAGGGTTTATCTGGAGGATCTGTACCTTTAGCCTTTTCGAACTGAGCTGACAGGGAATCCTTTTCCTTTCTAGCTACAGCATTCTGCCCTACCTCTGGATCTTCTCCTTCCGTTGGTTCAAAATTCCTGCCTGCCATTTTTGCTCCTCCTCCGCTTCCTCCACCGCTCCTCATCTCTCCCAAAATACCATGAGTCAAGAGATGAACAAGTATTTATATGTCCCTCTATTTTATTTTTGACCTTGTACCTCTATGTGCCTTTATGTAATGATTATAAATAAGGTTAACTTAAAGAAGGTAGTGTCTTTTCTTAACTTCATTTTCACATCACTAAACAAAGTTTCTTATTTCTTTTTATTGTTTGGGAATTTATTTACATTAATGTCCTACTTGTTCATCTATTTGTTTTATTTCATCTATATGGTTTTTTCTCTTTTGTCTACTACTTATTCAATTATATCCTTATAACATCTATCACTATTAAACTTTTAAATTCCCTTAGGTTCCAAACTAAATGAATAGTTATAGTTCATTCAGAAGAAAAATATATAAAATGATTTAATTTTGATTCATATTTATTTATCTCTATATTAAACTTAAGGTGTTGATGGTCCATACTCGTGCCTATAAAGCAACATTGATACAATAAAAACATGAATGGGAACTTGGTGGTATTTCAATCCTATAATGTTGGATTTCTAATTTTTTTCTGTGGCACACAAAGTTCTTTTCATTCTCCTTGAATTCCTTTTATATTCCACATTTTCTATGTTTGTTGTACAAGCCTAGCCCAACATAGTTGTATTCTCTTTGTACATTTACAACACATCTTTAAAAATTAACTCTTTATTTTTCCTTTTAATTAAGAAGACTAAGATCATTGTTTTGCTAATATATGTAAGCATATCTTTCATTTCTAAGGTTTTCAATTTATTTTATGCTATGTATCATCTTTGTAATCAAAATAAGCTTATCAATTTATAAGAAAAACTTCACTACATATCCTATCGGAGATCCTTGCCTCTCATCTTATCTATTCATAATTTCAACTTATCAATGTATAATACAAAGGAAGGTAGGGGATAATGATGAGCCTTATTTAACTTATATGTCACTTCTAAATATCTCTAATAATATGCATAATAGGATTCATTGAATTTTTATTTTCAAGTTTAAAATTCATAAAATTTACTTAACCTATAATAAAATAATTGAATTTTTAAAATAAAATTTATTTTATGCTTTTAAAGGTAAAAAATACTCTTTAGGGCATCTATAGAGACTTATCATATGAAAATTTGACTAGAAGTGTGAAATAAGGCACTTATCATAGACACACAATTTACCCTCAAGTAGGAAGAATCCATTATCTCATACCTAAGCTACCCTCGAGTAGGAAGAATCCATTATCTCATACCTAAGCTATAGCGACTCATAAGAATATAGTTTGAGAAAGAAATTTGGGTCATACATGGACCATAGGTTGAAAGAAGAAATATTGTGGAGTAATTATTGCTTGCTTAAATAGCTTTAAAGATAGAGATGCATTCTATTAATATTATTATGATGTTAGTCTTTCAAAATTTATTTATCTGTGAAACCTAAAATTTTATGAAGGTGTATCTAGGGTCAAGATAGTTCAAACTTGATGTCCAACAAAGGGCATGTGTCACTTCATGTAATATTTACATGAGGTCTTTCACATAGGTTTTTGTTTTTTATTTTTATCCATTTGCCTTCCTTCATTAGCATGTCATAGTTTTCATTATTTTCGTTTTATTTTTAATAAATAATTTCACCTTTAGAGAAGACAATATAATTTAAATTTCTCAAATATTTTTATAGTAATATATATATTTTTAATAGTTAATACTACTTGCTTTAATTCTATTACTTTATTTGATTTCTATTTCTTTCACATATCATAATCATATACTAATTATAAAATCTAATATAAGTATCTAAAACATTATAGGATTGTTAAAGTTCCTTTTAAAAATTCTTACAAAATAAAACTAAATATATTTATGAGGAAAGGCAAAGACTTAAATAGGTTTTTAGTTATTATTAGTGTATAAATATTCAAATACGCTATTTTAGATTAATCAATATATCATTTGATTTTAATGTAATATTATTTAGAAGAAAATAAATCAACATTTAACTTAAGGGTTCTACAAGTATTTAACTATTTGTAATATTTTCCCTTGTAACAATCAGATTTATTTGCACATTCATTCTAAATTTATATGATTGTATTCAAGCCATACTTGAGACAAGATGCCTATAAAATTATTTTTTATTTTAAAAAGAAATAATCCTTGCTTTAAAGACATTGTCTCATTGAAAGCACTAACATTACATAAAAATATGGTCTAGTCATGGTCCAATTAAAATATTTCTAATCACATAAAATTGACCATAGTTGAGATTACTTGTTCATAAAACTATTTTTTTTAAATAAAAGAAGATTCCTTATTTTGAGTTTATTATCCCATCAATAATTTCATAAATATATGATAGAAGGTATTGTAATCATGGTTTTATTAATTATTACCACATAGATTAAAAATGATATATAAAAAGAAACCAAAGAATAAGATTGACCATGATGATTTTTAAAACTAGAGTTAAGCATCTAGTGATCCAATAGTACATTCTCATATTAAATTTATTAGAGTTTTTTCTAGAACATCCTATTTTTAAATGGTTTGTCGTATAAGAGGATCTCCATATATTGGAAATTTAGAAAATCAACTTGAAAATACAAAATTCAAGCTATATTTTCTTATATTCCTTATCAAAGAAGAAAAATAATCTAATATATACTCATTTATCTTATATGTAGGATATTAGGGTTAGTTCTAGATATAGTTTTTTTTTCATGTTAGAATTTCATACATATTAGCTTTTATCTATTCAAGTGAAGTTATTAATTATATATATAAGTGAGCAATATCTTTTATTTGATCTATAAAGGAAAAATTTTAGAGTGTTTCCAAATAATCAAGAAGTTAAAAATATTTTCTTAGACTCGTATCTATACAAGAAGGAAAACAGAGGATAAAATGGAACCTTCAATAATGAAATAAATTATAATTGGTAGGGATAGAAAGGTTGATTTAGAAATGAAATAACTACCATCATATTCTATCTATAACTTTGTTGAATCTTGAAGATTAAATAAATATTTGATAGAATCCCCTCTTAAAGAAGTTATAAGACTTGAGATATCAAGTTTTATAAGCATAGATAGTTTTCAATAATGAAATAAATTTAAAGGCTATTTCCAAAATATAACTAGCATAGATATATTGTATATACCTCATAATTATATGTGGTAATGTATTATGTAAGGATTTTAATTTGAAATCCTCATTAGCTAAATGTTTTTTTAGGAATGAGAAAATTTTAGATATTAAGTTCAATTAAATTTTTTCATAATCATATAATACTTAGGCCATTTATATATATATTGAATAATATGGTTTATATAAAATCTAATAGGTCTTATCAACATTATATGGTACTTTACCTCACATACAAAAGGGAAAAGATACATCAAGAACCCTAATAATTTGGGGTGCTAGGTTATTTTTCACTTAATAGAAAAGTTCAATGTAATGGATAATATACTTGTATCTAGGTCATAAGGTTTTAATTCACATACAACATGTACATAGTTCAAAAATTTCTTCACAACATGATTTTTTAAAGATTAATTTTAACATGAATTTAAACAATTAAAATTATGTAACTATATTAAACATTTCATAAAATTATGTAAATTTAGCTTCTTCATTATCTTATTTGAAAATATTGTTAAACGTCAACAATTTGCAACTATAAGAAACATAGACATACATAAATGTTTATTTTTTTATTAGATATAGAAGGGGTTTTGAAAGGGTCCTTGAACCTTTTACAATAAGAGAATCTAGAGACAAGAACAACTATAAAGCACTACAATTGGCCACACATCACCAAGTGAACCAGCTACAACTTGATACAAGAAATAAAATTAGAACAATGCTGGTGAGCCCCCTAGCCAACCAACACTCCCACATGGTTGTGCCACAAAACCTTTCTTCATAAATAATAAAAGCTTATAGAGCATCAAGAAGTATGTATCACTAAATCCAATTGAAGACCTTTGGGAAAATTGTCTCTCCAAATAGATAGACCATTGAGACTATACCCAGGTTTACCATAAAGTCAATGTGGTAGTTTTCTTCTATGAAGATATGCTTTATCTCTCTATTCTCTCTAGCCTAAAGAATTTGCCTAGATTCCATAATCATAGCCTTAATGTTCCAATCGAGGATTGAATCATCTTTGACCAAGTTTATAATATTAAGAGAGTCTTCTTCACTGTAAACTTTTTGGTACCCCATATTCTCCACAAGCAAGAGACCTTGGTAAAGGGCTCTAGCCTCCACAACGTGGCAAGTCTAAATATCTAAGAATTTGGCATATGCTAATAGAAAACTACCTCTATCATCTCTAAGCACCCAACCAACACCAGCATTATATCTCTTTTGAAATTTTTAAAAATTCTACTATTCTTCTTCTTCCACATCCACTAAAAAAGATGTGACAAACAGAAGTTCCAAAAACATTTCAGCCTTGGAGAGTAAAAATGAGATGATCATTGAGCACAAACATCAAGAAGCAAACTCAACACCACCCAAATCAGTCCTAAAAATTTAAAAACTGAGTTAAGAACTTCCACAGAGAATGAACATTGAAATAATCGATGGTTTTTCTATTCCTCATTAGCACCACAGAGAAAATATTTGTTAAACATTGACCAACCTCTTTTTTTAATATTTTCAATGGTCAAAATCTTATTTTGAGTTGCCAACCAGAAAAATATATTCACCTTTGGCGTTAGACCCTTAAGCCATACTTTAAAAGGTGGAATCCATAGAGGAATCTTGATAGCCAACAGATTGTGGGTAGACTTGACTTAAAATGATCCATTGTTTTTCCCTACCTAGAAGATTTTGTTCTCTTCATTTCTTTGTTTAATGACCTAAAACTTTAACTTATTAGCAATTAGAATCCAAGCTTCAAGTTTAGCATTGTTGAGAATAGATTGGTCTAACGATTACAAAATCTTCAGCCCATTGGCCATCTCGATAAAGTTAACCACCTTAGAGCAAAATACCAATATAATCCTAGGCTTCAAATAAGTCAAATTTAGAATTTGTGTAAGGGGATGGTACATTAGCCAAATATCTTTTCAAAAATCAATCTTGAGTCTATCACCCAAACTCCACCTACAACCTTTGGAGACTAGCATCCTCAACTTGTACAAATTCAACCAAAATACTGAACCAAAAGTCGATAGAGGATTAGCAAGAAAATAATTATTTTATCATAAATATTGACCAACATAATGTTTATCCAACGAGTTTTAGTTTGATTTGCCAAATTCCATCCTTGTTTTGCAACTAGAACATTATTCATCTATCTGATTTTACGAAGACCTAAGCCACCATCCTTTTTAGGTCTACATACTTTCTCCCATCCAACTAAGTGAAATATTTTCTTCTCATCAAACCCAGACCAAAGAATAAATTTTGAATATGTTTAATCTTCGATAAAATCTTGTTAGGAACTTTGAACATAGATGAGACAAATATTGAAATGCTCATAAGAGTAGACTTCACCAAGGTAGCATTTTTGGCTTGACTGAGGAGGGATCCTTTTCACCCGATCAACTTCCTCTACAATATTTCCACCAAAGGTTCCTAAAGTGAATCTTAGATCATACCATTAAAAAAAGGTATTCCAAGATAAAGAGATAGGAGGGCATCCACCTCACAACCTAAGATGCGAACAATTATTCTCTACCTCATTAGGGGAGTATTCAAAAAGAAGATTTTTCTTTTATATAATTTATCTTTTGCCCAGCTATAGTTTCAAATGCTTCCAAGATTCCTTTTAGCACCTTTACTTGGGAAATTGAAGCAAGGAGGGAGATAAAAACATCATCTACAAATTGATGATGAGAAATAGGATCCATCGGTAAAGGGGGCTTGATGCCTTATTTAAAGGGTTCTAACTTGATAGCCCTACCCAAAGCTTTCGCCACTACGATATAGAGGTAAGGGGACAAGGGGTTCCCTTGGTGAATACCTATTAGAATTGAAAAATAACATGTTGGGGACCCATTTATTAAGACCAAAAACTTGGCAAAAGAGATACAAACATGGACAAGTTTTATTCAACTTTAGAAAAAATTAAATTTTCCCAAAACCTTTAACAAAAACTCCCATAAAACCCTATCATAAGTATTGGTCATGTCTAATTTGAGGAGGAGACCAAATCTACCACATTTATCAACTAAATGAAGGATTTCATGGACAACTATGATATTATCCAAGATCTATCTCCCTGGCATGAATTCACTTTGGGTTGAATCAATCAAGGCTAGAAGAAAAGGTTTTAATATGTTAACAAGGGCCTTTGTCAAAATTTTATAAACAATGTTACATAAGCTGATGGGTCTAAAGGCACCAAAGTACTTTACACCAATATTCTTGGGGATCAGAGTTAAAAAATTAGAATTCACTCCAAATGGGATATGATTGGTGGTTTGGACCTCTTGAAGGGCATCAACAATATCCTTCCCCACAATATGCCAATACTTCTAGAAAAAGAGGGGGGAACCATAAGGACCTAGAGCCTTCATTCCTTCCATCACAAAGATAAGAGCTCTAACTTCCTCATCACTAAAAGGAGAGACAAGGGATTGGTTCATATCAATTGTGACAAGGTTGGAATACTACCAAGCAACTTATTTTGGTCTTCCTCATTACAAACCTCTTCCACCTTGATGAGACATTTTTATAAAGCCATAGCCTCAGCTCTTATATCCTTAATGTGATTAGAAATAGATCCATCAAAAATTTGAATTTATCTAATCCTATTGAAATTTATGTGCTTCAAGGTCGTGATGTGAAAAAACTTAGAATTTTTATCTCCCTAATTTAGCCAAAGTGCCTTAGACTTTTGTTTCCACAAAATTTCCTCCTTGGCAATAGTGTTATGAAATTTGGGCAACACCTCCTTTTATCTGTATTTGATATTTTGAGATTGATTTCCAAGTTTTGTCTTAGATTCAATAGCTTTCAGTTCACCTTTTATGCCTTTCTTCTTTTGCAAAATATTTCCAAAAACCCTTTTATTCCATTATTTAAGGTTACTTTTAACAACTCTACGCTTCATCGTAATTTTAGAAAGGTCAAAGCCTTGGAGTATTGTCAAATACCAAATTTTGATTTTAACTTCCAACTGAGGATGAAGGCACCACATTACCTCAAACGTAAATGGCCTAGGAAATCTAGTTTCTTTCAAGTCCACTTCAAAACATAATGGGTTATAGTCAGAGCCAATTCTAAGCAGATAACAGAGAGACAAATTTCCAAATAGTGGAAGGCACTCCTTGGAGACAAGAACCCTATCCAACCTGATTTGGATGAGCTAGTTACCCACTCTCTTGTTGCTCCAAGTACACCTTAAACCCTTCAACTCAACATCCAATAGCTCATTATCATTAACAAAATCTGCAAACTCTTCCATACTTTTCAAGATTGGGGAGTTCCCTCCTTTTTTATCCAAAAAATAGAGGGAAATTAAAATCCCCTACTAGGCACTAGGCTAATTGAGAAAACATCCCTCTCATGGAACTCAAAGTTTTCCACAATATGTTTCTACTAGGCCCAGAGTTTTGCACATACACGTTAGTCATAACCCACCTTTTATTACTTTATTTGTTGTAGAAGAGAATATTAATAATCCTATTCGAGGAAGAAATTACAGAGCCCTAAAACTTGTTGGCATCCTAGAGATAAAGGAGTCCCCTAGAGGAACCATTGACTGGGCTTGTAGCAAAAGGGGTTTCTTTCCAAATTCTTCTTCTAACAACTTATATATCTTGACCATCCAACTTAGTTTATTGCAAGAAAAAAATATTAGGTAGAATTTCTTTACATAGGGAAGTGACCATCCATTGTTTAGAAAGCCCATTCAGGCCCCTAACATTCCAAGAGAGGTACTTCATTTATGAGATTTAGAATTATATTTATTTCCCTAGATACCCCATGGTTACTATGGTAGAAAGATTCCAACTTAACTATATTACTCCTACAACTTTCCCTTTTCAAAGTTTGAGCAGAGCTTGAAATCCATTCGTATTCTTGGAATCCATTTCCCTCTTCCTCACAGACTTGTTAGTGGAATTTCCTAAATTTCACCCAAAACCCACATCCACATTGCCCTTCCTTTATCTTCAAGTTTTAGACATACATAAATGTTTCTAGAGGCACTATCCACATTGTTAAAATAAAGGTTTAAAAATCCAAAATACTTAAATGCTTATTGTCCATATCATGAAAAAATGTGTTTGACATTCTCTTATTCTTATTTTTTCCATAGTGATTGAAGCTTATCCCATATGACAAATTTTGATTTCTAATTGAATTAAATTTTCAATGAAATACATTGAATTTATTCATTTATTTCATTAATACAATCTTCATATTTATTTCATATTCAATTTAATGGATTAAATTTGTTGGACCTTGATATATAGCTTAAATTATAGGTAGTCACGAACACAAAATGGTAAATAAGAACAAAACCATATAGAGTGTTTGTTATTTATAATATTGAATGAAATTGTTTGTAATATTCAATATAAAAGATCTATAAAATTGTATATGGAGGGCTCTACAAGTGACTTCCTATGGAAGTCCTATTCCACTTTCCTGCATCCCTTCCTTTGCCTTGTCCCAGGTCCCTGATCCTTTCCCAGCTTCCCTAGCACCTCCTTTTCCCATCCTCTTCGGCTGGAAGGTGTTGTAGACGATCTCCTTTGGGGGGGAGATCATTGTTCCATTTTTCTACCCTTTCCTTGCCCTATGGTGGGAAATCTTGTGTTCCACTTTTGCTCCACTGTTCTACCTTTTCCTTCGGTGTTTGGGTTCTGGGATGTGTTCAAGTTCTTGCCTGGGACTTTTCCTGGGTTTTTTTGAATCTTTTAGGGTTTTCCTTAAAATTTCCTTTTTTCTCAGGTTGTTTTAAGAAGTCTTCTTGATATCTACTCGTTGAGGATTTTTAGTTACAAATGGCTGGGTCTAAGGAATTCTAGCTTCTTGAGTAGTTTTGCACAACATCCTTTTGGCCTAGGGAGGGACCACATGCTTTATACTGTGACTCTGATATTTGGATTTGAGGTGGTGGGTCTTGTAGGATTTTAGTTCCTTTTGTGGATTTGCATCCTCTGGTATTGTTGTTGCTGAATCCTTGCAGGTTTTCCTCCTTGTTTCCTTGAAGTTGTTTGTTGGCGGGTCTGAGGAATTTTGGCTTCATGAGCAGTTTTGCACAACATCCTTTTGGGCTTAGGGGTTGCCCATGTGATTTCTACTATGAATCTGCTCTTTGGGTTTGAGGTGGTGGTTCCTATAGGTTCTTAGTTCCTTTCATGGCTTTCGGGGGCCTCTATTTTTCTTGTTGTTGATTCCTTGCGGGACTTCCTCTTCTATGACCTTGAAGCTGCTAGTGAAGGTTGTCTAGGATGAATGGTTGTTGTTTTTGGTTTGTGCTTTATCGTCTGTAGTCATGCATCCTTGTGACTCCTTCCTTTTGAATTCCTGTGGCACTTTTCCATCCTTTCCTTCAGAAGTGTCATTCTGCTGTTGTTGTTTCCTCTACTGGGTAGGTGTTTTCGAAGGCTTCCTTTTTTGCATAAGGACCCTATGGCCTGGGGTGTTCCTTTTGCTACTGAAACACTTTAGTTCCATTTCTTAGGCTATTGTTCCATTTTTGCTTCTATTTGGGCTCCCCTGTGTGGGATGTTGGGTTTCCTTCAGATCTCTGTTCCCCAAGGGTGGTTACTGGTTTTACCGCCCTTGGGTTGTTTCAAATTTTAATTTTTGGTTTTGTTTCCTTTTCCTGCCTATGGGAAAGTTTCAAAATATTTTTAGTGGTTGGGGCGGTTTGGCGCTTTCTTCCGCCCTTTGTTTGCTTCAAAATATTGTTTGGCGTCTTTTGATTCAAATTTGGTTTTATGGCGGGCTTTCCCTTCCTACCCATTTTTCCTTTGGCACGAAGGAAGACGTCTTCCTCTGGTGCAAAGGATGGCACCTTCATTTTCCTATTTTTGTTCCTCTAGCATGTTCCTTATTGTCCTTTTGTCCATCCTTGGACGAATTCCTTTTGTTTTATTCTGATCTATTGTGTTGTAATCTGATCCTTTGTAATTAGGTTTTGGGATCCTTGACAAAAACCCACTTTTAATATAACCTACAAAAAAAAAAAAGATCTATAAAATTAATAGGTGCTAAATGACAAAAAAAAATAGAAAAAAATATTTAGTTATGCAAATGTAGGTGACTTGAATAATTTTTACTAAATGAACAGGTATATTTCCTACATGTCTTAATAAAAATTATTAGATGTGTTAAATGGGTATAAGATTTTGAATAAATCCAAAATTCATTTTAGACACTAGAAATAAATAGAGAAATTGGTTTTTGGTATTTTCCTCTCTTTGAAACAAGACTTGAGTTTTTTTTTACTATTTTTTAAAACATAAAATGTTATTTATTATCCACCTCATTCAATTTATTTAGCAACTTGATTATCTGACGAGGAGGACTTTATAATTCCTTATAAATATTATACTTTATTGGGTCTAGTGAAACTAGGCCTTAACTTTCATGATGATATAGGGTTGGCATTACAAAAAGGTTTTTTACTCCTTGAATTTAATTTTGATTTGATGTATGTCAACTAATGGAACATTTAATGAATAACATTCTTAGAAGTAGGGTACACTTCTTTTAAAATTAGGCCATAAGGTTTTTTAAATTCTTGTATCAAGTTGACATTAAGATAGAAAGAAAATGAGCAACCTTTTTTCGCATCAAGAAGCATGGCCATGGTGAAACCTAACACATTATAAATATTGATAGTTAAAATAACCAAAAAATTGTTATTGAAATTTTTTGCTATAAATAATTACCAACATTGTCATCATTCCATGTGAGTACATACAATTAGAAATTTGTACATCAAGAACTTATAAGTTATGAACACATTTTAAAGCATAGAACTACTTGTACTGATAATTTTATACATATTTGATTATAGAGGGGTCAACCATTAAAAATATCTCAAACTTTCTATGCTTGCATGGTTCAAAATATTATCTTTATTACAAAAAAATATCATTTATATTATCTTTATTATAAACAAATATCATTTTTCCTTTTACTTAGGACTCATTTTACACTACAATCCATTTTTATCTTTCAATTTTCTATTTGCACTCGACATTGATGATTTCTTACAATTGACCTCTTATATTGAATTCTAATAGAAGTTTGCAAGAACATTAAAATTATATCTAAAAATCCAAGACAAATTTAGGAATAAAACTTGTAATATACCTTTGTCATAATTTCAATATAAATATTAGGATTAAATAGAGAATTTTAAAAACACAAGAACATTTTTTCTTTTATAATTACTCTTATTTTAAGTATCCATAATTGTTTTTTAAAAATAGTAAAAATTTATTGAATCAATAAGCTTTACAAGAAATAGAGAATCCCATAACAATAACCCTTACAAGGGTCAAAAGAAAGAAACCCCCAATACCATCGAGCACCCAACCAGAATACATCCAACAAACAACAGTCTCAACCAGGCATATCCACAACAAGCAAATTAGTAAGATACCAAGAACAATCCAATGGGAGTTGATCTCATTATATAACATTCTAGTCTTCTTGAAACTCAGAAGCCCATTTTGTCAAGCAATCAACCACACCATTCCATTCCCTTGGAATGTAAACAAAGGAAATAAACTCTAGATGCCAACAGATTTGAAAGATCTGTTGAGCTACTAATGCCAACTTCCAATGAACATTAGAAATATTATGAGTCTTCAATAAATTAATAATAATCTGAGAGTCCGACTCACAAATTATCTTCCACCATCCTAGAGCATAACCTTTTTTCAAATCAAAACAAATAGCAAGGGCCTCCATATAATTATTAGTCTGCTTTCCCTTATAATAGGAAAAATGAAAAGAGCTGCACCACTGCTATCTCTCCCAACACCACCAATACCTGCATGCCCAGGATTCCCTCTGGAAGAGCCATCAATATTAATATTAAACACCCCCCGATGTGGAGGATGCCATCTGCCATCTCTTTGCACTTTTTTATTAAGGACTTTCCTCTTGATTGATACAGAAGGATGAGGTTCATTCTCCACTAAACCCATATCCCGCATCATCAGAATCTCAAACTGCTCCAAAGGAAGGCTGATTTGACATTTAGAAGAAATAGTTTCTTGGATCATACCAATAATCCTCTGCCAAGTCTGATAAATAGTTAACTTCCTACCTTGAAAAAATATTCTATTTCTTTCAAGCCAAATTTGCCATAATTTTTATGGAATAATTATTTCTCAAAATAAATTTATATGATTTGTGTTGAGCTTAAGTAAAAAAAAATATGTACCTACATTCTCAATGGCACAGTTTTGACTATTTAAGCATTAAAAAGTAGGCATTATTTTTGCTTATTTACAATAGTTTACAGTAATAGGTTTCAAATATTTTAAAATGAATTCAAAAATTATTCTCCATAAGTGGTCAAGTATTATTGGGCCCTACCTCACTCCTAGTCCCAACTATTTTCTTCTTTTCTCCACTTTCTCCATAGATTGAAACAAAGCACGTGTAGAGTTTTTCATTTTTATTCGAGAGTACAAGTCATTCTAGGATATGGAGAACTTAGATAAGTTGATTATGTTAATGGTTTTTGATATTTGTTTTATCACTTGTAGGATGGTGAAAGTATATAGAATGTTCTCTAGGTTATGGTTTCACATACCAAAATGAAGCAACTTAAAGTAAAGCCATACTACATAGAAATTTGATATTTAAATAATATTTTTAAATATAATTTATAAAATATTTGGTTGTCATGTTGGTTTGTTACACATTAACAGTATGCCAAATCATCGGAAACACCTAAAATATAGGTCAAATATCAAAATTCTTGATTTAAAAATTAGCAATGATTAAAATATTAGCCATGAAAATATTAGTAACAATGATTATGTATTTCAATATATTTTCATAAAATAAACTACAAATCCTTTCTTAAAGCACTTGTTTTAGCTACATTATTTACGTGACGAAGATATCATTAAAATACAAAATAAATTTGTACGGTGAAAGCATCAAGAAAGCCTCTTAGGACATTCAAGTATTAGAAATATAGAACATTATGTTTGAGCCACAATCACCATTATATCATCATAATATTTGACTAGTTGATTCCTTAAGTTTCTTTTCTAAATGTTCCACACAAAGGTGCTTTACAATTTATTTCTTTATGATATTTTCATAGGTTAGAAATTTATTATTAAAATATATCGAATATAATATGGATATCTTAGTCAATATTAAGAGAAATTAAAATCCCCTTAATAAACTCTAACAACACAACTAATGTATTTCATCTAAAATAGATATATTTAATATTTGAACCAGAATTGTGAGTGGGTTTAAGGATGCATATTAGATAGTATTATGAATAGTGTTTGGCACACAGGATAAAATATAATTTCTAAATTTAATATTGGGATAGGATAGTCAATAGCCACACCAATTACAAGAAATATTTAGACTTAGAATAATTTAGACTTCACACGTTTAATGTCATTAACGTAGAGTCAATAGATTTGGTAATATCTTATACAATATATTGTGCAATAAGAATCTATAGAGTTTTTTATCATATGAGGTTGAAATTCCTTAAGGTTAAGGTTGGTTCAAACACAATTGAAGTTTGCATAAGAAACACTTTGCTTTCTATCTATCCAATAGCTAAACATGGGTAATATAGTTGTATTTATGATATTTATAGCAATTTTCAAGTTTTTAAAAGACATGCAAGAAAAGGGTTTAAAATATTCTTTAGTCATTCCTTCTTTCTCCCTCGGGCTATTGATTGAACTTATTCATGAAGATCTAATATTTTATGATGTCTTCTTTCTTGTATTCTTTGTCCACATAGTCATGGGATTTTGTAATGGTTCTCTTCACAAATAGGTACATGTAAAGCCTCTTTTGGTTATGGAAATCATGTGGCCTAATGGAAAGTTGAAGTTTCCAAACAAAGTGATGTATACTATAAAAGGGAAATGTCTGCTCCCAAGTCTTACCTTATATGAATAAAAAAGATGAAGATAAATTTTATTTAGAGGGAGTACTCATAACTTCTCTTTATCATATGGAGTCTTAGTGGAAGTGTTCTTGAATATGTGTGGGAGTATATAATAATGGTAGTTATGAATATGGTCTAGCCTAAGGAGATTCTTATGTAGAGGTATTTTCACATCAATATATTTTGAGATCATAAGGGAGAGATTCTTAGGCATGCTCCCATCTCTTACCTTCTATTAATATAGAAGATTGAAGTAGTTTTTCTTTAGAGGGAGTACTCGTAATTTCTCTTTATCATATGGACTCTTAATGAAAGTGTTCATGACATCATATGGTTGTGTTTCTGTGTTGGTCTCTGATGGCTCGAGGAACTCGACATCTTTTGATTATATCGGATCTCTTGGGGAGGATTTGACTTTCCCCAATGTAGGGTTGGGTGGTAGTACTTGGTGCTCCAAATGAATTTCATCAAAGTGTGGAAGATCTAAGCTACTATGGGTATTGATCAAGGTCTCAGACTTGGAGGAGTTTGGCCTGGTAAAAAAGAAACTAAAATATCTAAAGGCTTCAATTGGTGGTGATGAGGCTCCCCCAATTTTAGATCCTAAGCCTATGGCCCTGTTGCTTTCCTGGATATTTTAGACTTGAAACATCAATCCCTGCTAGGCTATCTAGAGGTGGCTATTTTCTTTATCCGTGATATTCACGATTTGGTGCTTGAGAAGTGTCTTGGGGAGTAACCTTAGTGTCACAGGTTTCTTTAATTTTTTCTTCAAGTTATTTGTTTAGTTATGGGTTTGGGGTCCGGTCTTAGTCTAGTTTCTATTATCTTTAGTTTATTGGTTGTGTTACCCATTTGTGGTGTTTGATATCTAGATCTTTATTCTCATCAGAGATTCAAGGTTTCATTTTCTTTGGTAGCTTAATTTTGTAAAAAAGGGTGGGGTCCCTTTCAAAACTCTGTTTTTTATCTAATAAAAAAATATTGAATGATGTAATCTTGTATAGGCATACAAACAATCATTATGCAATTAAATTTAATTTATTATAATATTTTACTATGCAAGTCTTATGGGATGTACTTGAATTTTTTACGTTTAGAACCACCTTATAACTTCCCTCTTGTTAATTTTGACTAAGATGAAACTCATTTATATAACTAGGTATTTGGTATTGGTATAAATACCCACCACCACTCCATCCATAGTATTAAGGTGTTGTGTTTTTTATCTATAGATAAAATAGTGATTATTTATGGTACTATGTTTTCACTATATCTCTTTCTCTTTCATCCTTTTATGCTTTTTTTTATAGGATTTGAGTGGATGGGTTGTTTTTGTTCATTTTTAGAAATAGATGTCGAATCCAACAAGTGGCACGTTCATTCAAATGATATCCAAGTTCTAAAATTAGGTATGAAATTTAGTCAAGTTGATAATCCCTCATCATTAGAATTGTTTGATCTAAATTTGGAAGACCAAAGTGTTAAATGTTGAAGGGTAAAGTCAAAGTTTAAAGTGTATGGGCCTAAAGTGATAAGTTTACTCAAACGGTACCAAGTTTCTAACTAGGGTAATGGCCCTTAGCCACATTTTTATACAATCATACTAACATAATTAAGGCTCTAAATAATCCAAGCAAGATAATATTTGTCCTACATTTTTAATGTTGCAACATCCAAATGCAGTCATCACATAGGTTTGATGGCCTATATAACTTCTTTGCCTAGGCTTATGCCATTGTGCTTATGACATGATATTAGATCATGGTTCTAAATCCATCATTAGCACTAATATTGATATCATAGCATTATTTATTTATGGAACTAATGGTACTTTGGCTCCACATCCATTTTTAATGATGATGACTTGGTAACGATTCTAGACTTGGTGTCAACCTCAATAATATTGGAACAAACCTATAGCCATGATATTATGGCAATAATTTACTTATTTCTAAAGGATGTGACAAAGACCACTATAGGACTTTCTTTATTTGAAGATCGTCATTGATTTGGGGAGCTATTCATGTTTAATACCTTAGCCAACACTACTTGTTGTTGATGGATTGATCAGATGGATCGCAAAATTTTACCCTCAAATTTTTTGTTGATGGCTTGATCAAACAAATCATGGAATTTAAATGAAACAATGCAGCCCGTTGATGATGTTAATCATAAGGTTCAAATTAACATAGTCTTGGGATTTTCTTAAATGACTCTTGATTGAGTATAAGTTTATATTGCATCCTCCTTTTTGTGATATAACGACCACTCTTGATTTAAAAAGCTATTTGTGTTTAATACCTTAGCAAGAAACTATTGTTGTTGATGGCCATAATAGGTGGATGGTAAATTTTTTTGCTTAAGCCTTCTTCCGACCATAGTTGATTTAGCACACTATTGTCATGTGTCCCTTATGATCGGATGGCTTGTGTTACTCTAGAAAAAAGTCTTCATTCAACACCTCTAAAATAATATGGGTTGTTGATTTTGATAGGTCTTGAGGCTTTCCATGACATGGATTAATTTATAGGTTCTTGGTTTTGAATAAGCTATTACAAGACAAATTTTAAAATACATTAAGCATAATATATACATTTTTAATTATTTATTTAGAGAGTGACCCATGATAGAATTTCATCCCATGGTTGTTTTCTTGAATATTCTATAGGGATCTAAATCTCATATCTTGACTACCCACTAGTGCATATGATCATTGAGGATAGAAGAGCAGATTTTCTTGATGGGTGTGTCTAATCTAGTCTATCCTTTTCCAATGTAGATTTTATCAACATGTAGCATGACCAAGGGTACATGATTGACATCATGAATATGGAGGGGATCTGATAGGATTTTAAGCTTTATCTCATACTTGGTCTTGAGTAGCATGTGCATCCAATCTAGCAATAGGTAACCTCAAATATTAGCAATGAAGTCCCTTGATACACATATCTTAAAAGTTGTTGGGAGTTATATTACTGCTATGTCTCTATGGATAGTGAGGTTTAGGAAAGCCTGTAACATAAGGAGATGGTTTTAGACTAGTCCAAATATTTGAATTGGAGTTATGTTTATTTGAATTTCATCTTTGTTGATAGGCTCATATACTAGTCATAAGGCATTTACTACTCTCTTTGGCATGACTAAAGTACTTGACCTAAAATCTACCTTACAATTGTGTATTAACTTATCTTCATAGATCAAGGTTAGGTAGGTAAAATTATATATGGACTTGGATTGGTTTATGTAAGGTCCAAATATCTGTAAAATTGTAGGAGATATTTGATTTATCAGTACCTTTTATTTCTTGAGTGCTTTTTCTAGGTTCTTCTATTTAGGCATGGATAAGACATCCCAGAAATAAATTACCATGCTAGACTTATTTGGATGGTCTACCACATTAAATGATCCAATAAACTAGACCCTCTAAGCAATGCTTAGTGCTTAGTAGCTTGTTGACCTTATCTTGCTCCTCCATCACCTTCCTCTTAGATTATGTTATGTAATCCAATTGGATTTATGGCCTCCCAAGCACCAAAATGCTTGCTCCATCATATATAGCATATTTATAAAGAAGGAAATTAGATAACTGATAATTTATCCAATTGCGATGTTGATTTATATCTTGGTGAAATTCAAATTTTAGAAGGTAGCTAGACAAGTGAGATATCTTAATTAAAATGATGTCAAGGAGCTGATTGTGAAAACATATCACTTAGAGGAAGTTGAAGAATATATTTAATAGAAAAGAATAAAAAATATTTGCAATAAAAAGACATGCTAGATATGGTTTAATTAATGTACCAACAAATCTAATATTTTGATATTTTAATAGAAGTGGTCCCTATAGAAGCCACATAAAACAAATTTTATAGAAGAAAATAAAAAGAAACTCTTTGGTTAACAAAATTAAAGAAGTATATATTTGAAGTAGTTATATAGGATTGAAATGATCCAACTTGTATTATATCACGATTGTATTAATTGATGTTTTTAACCATAGCATATACTAAAAGAGTATGAGAATGTTTATATGTTTATCCATTATATTTGAAATATAATTTTTCATGTGAAACTATTCACTTTCACCAATAATCATAATCCCAATAATATATATTATTTTTTAATATATACTTTTATTTTAATTATTAATATTTTCATTAATATTAAAAACATAAACATTAATAATTCTTTTGAACATGTAGTTCTTTTGAAGGACTATCAATTGATCTTTTTAAACCATTCATTTTAAATCAATGTCTTTTAAAAATATAAAAAAATATATGTTCATCAACGTATTCTTGTAAAAAAATAAATAATAAATAATTTTGGTAATTTTCTAAATTTATAATTTATTCTTTTTTCAAATATTAATTATTTATTTTTATTAATTTATTTTATAATTATAAAAAATTATTATATTTATATGAATATTTAAAAATATTTTTTAATATGTATTTAACGTGATGTTCAATTTTTTTTCTTCACATAAAATATTTCATTAAAAAATTAATTCTAAAGGATTAATTATTTATTTTAAATTAATAAAAATATATTTTATTAATTTTAAAAAGCATATTATTTTATATTTATTTAATATCATGCTCACAACTCTTTCCTCTGCATCAAATATTTCATTTGAAAATTAATTCTTATAGTATATATCTTTCTTATTACTTATCTTGAAAATATTTTACTAAAATTAATATTTAAGAACAATCTAAAAAAAAAAAGATATTCATGTGGAAAGAAATTCTATCGAAAGTAAACACTTTCAAACTCTTAATAAAATTTTAAAGGTTTTGAATTTTTTTGGATAAGATGGAAAGAAGGGGTTTTGGAAAGGTCCCCAAACCTTTTACATAACTACATCACTATCCAAAAGAGATAGGATAGAGCGGAACACCAAGTGAACATGAATCAAGTTCAAAAATAAACCAACAAAAGATCACTCCCATATAAGCCAAAGGCTATAAGAGAAACAAGGGTGAAGCCCACAAACCACACCAGCCATAAGAACCATAAACAAAGTGCCCCAAAAGCAAAATGAGACAAGGAGCAAGTCCACAAATAGCCAAAAATACATGATAGAGAAAGGAAAATAAATAGGAGAAATCAAGAGAGTAGAACCCCCTGAACTACTCAATATTTTTAGAGAAGGAGATCTGAGGGTATTTGAAATACCTCAGCATCCAGGCGAGTTCCTTCGCATAGATAGCTAACATCTTAACAATCCTGAAGAGGGAGGCCCAAAGACTCCTGCAAGTAACATGTAATAAATATTTATTGATATGCTCATAGTCTCATGCAGAAATTTCTCTTTCCACACCTTAAATCCTTCAATTTGGGTACCTAGATTAGCAAGAAGGTTTGTAGATGAGTTGCCTTCTCTGTATGTATGTTAGCATTGAAAGTTTTTAAAGTTACTTATGACCCTCTTTGATTCATCCAAAATATTAACTATATTCCAACTGGTGGAGGATCTACTATTTATGTTGTTGATGATATTAAGTGAATCTCCTTCTATAAGGACTTTGCTAATATCCATCCCAACAAGAAGGGCCAAACCTTGAAAGAGCACTCTTACCTCAACAAAATGGCTAGGTTGAGTTCACATTTTTTTAGCAAATGCAACAATGATATCCTCCTTATCATTTCTAATTAGACCTCCAGTCCCTTCTAGGCTAGTATTACCTTTAGAAGCTCCATAAAAATTAAATTTGATCAAATTCTTAGGAGGAGGAGTCCATGTGATTTACCTTCTACGAGGATTGGCTTGAGGACCTTCCTAGATAGATAGGCTCAGGTTAGCAATTAGGAAAGCTTCAAAAGGGGGAGTGGGAGAAGGGCCAAAGGGTATATTGGAAATATTTTCAAAAAGAGAAAAAAATTCTAGAACTAACCTAGGCTGGGTTTCATGAAAGGTTATTGAAGGGCCTATTATTACGCTCTATCTAGACCCCCCCAAAAAATGGGAAAGAAAAAATTTCCACAACACTCTACAAAAGCGAGAATGAAAAGGAGAAAGGGACCACTGCTTAAAAAGGCCCAATAGAGAATTAGGAGTCACCCAACAAGTATCTAAGGAAGAAAGAAGTGTTGAGAGGATCCCAATAGAGAAGGGGCACTCCAAAAAAAGGTGTTGGGTGGTCTCCTCATTCAAACCTAAGAGATAACAATGGTTGACCATAATTAATCCTCTTTCTAAGATTGTCTAGGGATAGAATTTTATTTTGGAAGGTGAGCCAAAGGAAGAAATTCACCTTAGGAATGAGCTCTTTGGACCAAATTTTAGAGCAAGGGAACTAGACAAAATTATTTGTAACCATAAGATGATAAGCAAATTTAACAGAAAAGATGCCCTTCTCATTATCCCTCCAATTTATAGAATCTTCACAAGCATAGTTTTTGATAGCTTGGGTTCTCATATTGAGGGCAAGGGTCTTCAGGTATGCCACATCTTCTTGGCTCAAAAAAGGACTCCTAATATCTTCCACTTTTTTAGACCACCCACTTCTTCAATGTAATCCGCCACTTTAGATTCAAAGGTTTGAGTAAGTCTAGGTCAGGCTTATGCAAAAGGGGTAGTACCAAAAAAGTATTTATAAATTTGGGGTGAATCAAGGTGAATCATGTATAAATTTTGGGGTGAATTTTTCAAAATTTTGTAAAACATTTATCAAAATATGGTGAAGTTTAAAAAATTTTACACATAAATTATAAACATCTTTGGGACCACGTTTGACCTATTAAATCATCTTCAAACTTCATAAAAATACCACCATTAGATCGTGCTTGAAAAGAGCTTTCCAACGAGTACAAATATGTCTATGTTTAGATATATTTTGATGCCTAAAACTGTAAAATGATTATCGATCACTATCTGTTAGTCACCATTTACCACTCACCATCTGCCACTCGCCATATACCACTCGCCATGTGCCACTCGACATGTGCCACTCCCCATGTGCCACTCGCCTTGTACCAATCGCTATCTTCACACCGTCTTATGCCACTTGTCTTATGCCAATTGCCTTCTACCAGTCGCCTTATGCCACTCGTCTTATGCCAGTCGCCTTTTGCCAGTTGTCATGTGGTGACTAGCAGAAGGCGAATGGCAGATAGAGACTGATAATCATTTTAAAATGTTAGGCATCAAAATATATCCAAACAAAGGCATATTTGTACTCATTGGAAAGCTCTTTTCGAGCCCGATCTAATGGTGGTATTTTGATAAAGTTTTGAGATGATTTAGTAGTTCAAAATCTACCTCAAATGATATTACCTCCTCACCACCATATTTGGGACAACTTTTGACCTATTAAATCATCTTCAAAGTTCATAAAAATACCACCAATTTGAAAAGATATTTCTAATGAGTACAAATATACCTATGTTTGGATATATTTTGATACCTAAAACTATAAAATGATTGTCAATCACCATCTACCACTCGCCATATGCCACTCGCCATATGCCACTTGCCATGTGCCACTCACCATGTGTCACTCGCCATGTACCACTCACCTTGTGCCACTCACCATCTTCCAGTCACCTTACGCCACTCACTTTATGCCAGTCACCTTTTGTGAGTCGCCACATGGCGACTGGCATATGGTGATTGATAATAATTTTATAATTTAGGCATGAAAATATATCCAAACATAGGCATATTTGTACTTGTTGGAAAGTGTGTTCAAGCTCAATCTAATGGTAATATTTTTTATGAATTTTTGAGATTATTTAGTAGGTCAAAATCTACCTCAAAATGACATTACCTCCTTATCACCATATTTGGGACCACGTTTGACCTATTAAATCATATTCAAACTTCATAAAAATACCACCATTAGATCGAGCTTAAAAAGATCTTTCCAACAAGTACAAATATGCCTATGTTTGGATATATTTTGATGCCTAAAACTATAAAATGATTATCAGTCACCATCTGCTAGTTGCCATCTACCAGTCACCATCTGCCACTCGCCATATGCCACTCACCTTGTGCCACTCACCATGTACCACTCGCCATATGCCACTTGCCTTATGCCACTCGCCATCTATCAGTCACCTTATGCCACTCACCTTATGCCAGTCGTCTTATGTCACTCAACTTATGCCACTCACCTTGTACCACTCGCCATCTACCACTCACCTTATGCCACTCATATTATGTCAATCACCTTATGCCACTCGCCTTTTGCCAATTGCTTTTGCCACTCGCCTTCTACCACTCACCATCTGCTAGTTGCCTTATGCCAGTCGCCTTATGCTAGTCACCTTATACCAGTCGCCTTATGTTGGTCGCCTTCTACCAGTCGCCTTATATCGATCGTGGACTCATGTTTTGTTAGTCATCTACTTTGTATCGCTCGCTATCCAAAAAAATTAATATTGTAATTGTATGAGAGTCACTGTTATGGTTAACTATATA
>JAQPPZ010003789.1:0-12249 GCA_028583015.1 Wollemia nobilis | reverse complement strand
TGTTGGTCAAATATCTACCTAATCAACAAAAATGCATTTGTGCACCCTAGATATGGCCAACATTGAATGACCGGAGGAAAGGAATGTCCTCCATGCCAATATCCAGAGAGGGTTGGCTCCCAAGCTAAATCCTACATGGGTTAAAGACTAGAGTTGCAGGAAAGAAATTAGAAATTGTAGAAAGAGATGGGAAATATAGCCATAGGCCAAAGGTGTAGGATTTGGGGTAGACTAACAGTAGGAAATTCACCCAAGCATGAAATAACATGTAATAAAAGAGAAGCACCAAAATTTACTCATAAAATTGTAGAAACAACCTCTAGAATAACACTCCAACACTTACTCCCTCATTAGCAACATTTAAATTCAGATGCATAATTCAAATTCAACAACAAATAAGGAATATGAATGTAAAATATAAATGCACAAATACAGAAGGGAATCACACAAAATATCACTTGCAAGTTCAGAAGCCTTGTATCTTCTATTGATGCAAAGAACTTGGAGAGTTTTATTGCAAAATATCTAACCTCCTTTACAATGAGAATTTAGTAGTATTTATAGAGGATTTCGCCTCTTTCATTAAATGCACATGGATACAAAATAATCGTAGATCCGAAATCTTGGAGAGGAAATTCCTCCTTGGAAATATTCAAAGCTTGTTGTCTTGAAACAATGATCCGGTTTACAAGGAAACTTCTTCATGAAACTTTGTGTTTTTGGATTCGGTGCACAAAAAATTAAGAGACATTTGACATCTTGAAAATGTGCTCCTGATTCAAAAATCATGAAAATAATCTTGTATTTTTAATACAACTTGCTTCTCTTGCTCGAGATTCATGATTTGAGTTACTTCTCACCTCCATTATTTAATATTTTCCACGATCTACTCTAGGCACCTTTTAAAAATTTGGATATTAGTGGTGAGTACACTTTCAATTGACTATCTTCCTTCTTTGACCGTGGAGACAACAATGCTTTTCATTCCCGATAAAAATATTTAGCAGACGCCTCGCTTGCCTTTAAAAATCATGTTCACCCCCAAAAGGGGCATCAAAGATAGTTGCCCTCCCTTTGGGATGAATGCAACGTTGACTATTCAACATTGCCTCAACCCTTTCGATGCATTCATCCAAATTTACATTCATCGATGCGTTCGTGTGACTCTCTTCTTGGGAGGACGTTTGCCCATGGGAGGGACGAACGAGGAATTTTCCCCTCAACCTGGGTGAATGCAATGTTGACCATTTGGTTGCATGCACATTGTTGAATTTCCCTCTTCCATCACACTTCTAATTATGTTCACCCCAAAGTGGGGTGAATGGATCTTTCGCCCCACTTTTGGGGCGAATGCACTCCTTCATCGAAATGGTTTTCTTTATAATGGGTAAGCACGCACTTGATTAAAATCTTAAAAATACATTCACCCCAAAGTGGAGCGAATGGAGCTTTCACCCCATATTTGGGGCGAATGCAATTCTCCAAGTCTTATCCTTGGGCACTTTCATACCTCTCAATGTTTTCTTCTTTTTTTATTTGGCAGTGTGCAGGGCATTTTTCCTAGAGTGAACGCGTATTCAATTTTTTAGTGAATGCTTCATCCATCCACCATTTCTTAGTGAGTTTCCAAATGACACAATACTTGAATTTCTAGTGCATTTTTCCATCTCCTCTAGTTAAAAATTCATTACTTATAGGACAAAATATTATATATACAAATAAAGATAGAAAAATAAAATAAAATAACTACAACATATGAACTCAGACAAAATATTATATTAGGATAAATATATGTCACCTCATTACAATCAAAATGCTCCATTAAAATGAGATCAAATTCCCAAAGTGGCAAAGTGCAAAACTGCCAATATTTTTGGTGACTCACGGGGTATCCAACTCACATGGATGCAAGCAATCCTAGGCCTTTATCCATTGGGTTGCTATGGAGTCTTTTTGCCTACCTTGTCCTAGCTAACACTTTTGATGTGGATACCTTCCAATGTACCTCATATTTAGCTTTCTCCTTGGCTTTAGCTTCAACTGCAATCTTGAGTACCTCGGTGTGCTCTGCTTCCTCTGTCACTTTCTCTACTGTTGTGCACTCCACCGCTGCTCTTTTCACATGATATTTAAGGCTTTCAGAGGTAACCTCATAATCTATGACTACCTCATACCATTATTGAGTGGTGAATAAGCAAGATTACTCAATGAATCATAAACAAATCAGATATTTTGGACATCTTCCAGACTAAGGTACTTCACTCACTGAGCTAGCTCAAATAGTGAAAGCTCCAGGTGAGTATATTTTTGCATAAGAGGCAATACCTGTGCTTACATGATGGGATCCTCCCATACATAGATCTCATAGGTATCCTCTATGAACTTCCTCCAAGCTGTAGTTAACTATTCCTTTGGCAGAGGTTCACCCCATTCATCAGTGAAGTCCAGGAATCCCAAACTAGCAAGAGTGTCAAAATGTGTCATGGAAACAGTATGCTCTTGCTCGATGGTATTAAGAATTTTTTACCTTCCCTTACCAGGTCCATTCTCTAAAAATAACTACACAGTGTGACTTTGGAAATGAACCAGGCATGATCCATTTCGCTTAGGGGACAAATGTGAATGTTCGAATTGGCCAGAGCTTGAATCCTTATCGCCATCTCCATATATGGCTCTAGCCTTTCCTCCATGTTATCAATAAATTGCTACCCCAGCTGAATCTGTATGCTAGCCATCCATAAATAGTGCAATACTTGAACTGCTTGTTCGGCCAATTTCTCATAGTTTTGGGCCGAACGAAGGCGTACCTCCTTAATACTCTATGGAGAAAAACCTACAGTCTATGCGGCCTTTTATACCAACTGATTCTTGATGGCTTCCAACTGCGTCTAGAGTGAATGCATATATATTCTAGTTGCATATCTTTCCTTCAAATACATTCCTACATATCGGTGCAAGTGTTCATTTTCAATGGTCGTCCTTTCCTCTTGCGCTCTACTCTTAGCTAGGGTATTTTTGAGCTCGATAATTTTATTTTCATTCTCAAAATATTTCTCCTTGTAGTATTCACCATGCAAATATACCAAGCTCATATCAACCTGTATGTTGCCCATTTTCTTCGTTGGATCAATCCTAGTGAGATATTCTATTATAGTCTCATAGACATAATCACTCAACAACATTTCTCCTTGTGGATTTTGAACTAAGGGAGTGATTCTAGTCATGTGAGACTCCATGGAAACTAGGTCGAAGGCAACCTTCTTGATTGGCCGAGCTAGAGCGAGGGACTCCTTTCATCTCTTTATCTTTAGCCATTGTGACAAACTCAGGTGCACCCAATTAATTTTCTCCACGTCGGGCTGTTTCGGTGCCACTTGAATGTCGGGTAATGCTTGTATTTCCAAAAATGGAGTGAATGGAATAAAAAATTCTAAGCGGTTAGGCTCAAAAGAAGCAGTTATGATGGTTAGAAGTAGAGGGACTGAAATTATAGAATGGATGGAAGAACTAGATTTGGCTATAGTTACGCTCACTCTGGGAGGAGCTTGTGTACTTACAACCTCAAAAAAAATGATGGCAAAAATGGAAGGGGAAGGGCACAAAAATAGATTCAGCCCTAATGCATATAAACTAAAAGAAAGGGAGGTCGAAGAAAAGGGAAGAAGAAGAAGTAGTGACTTCGGGAAGAAGAAGAAGGAAGTGAAATAGATATAGAGGGCATATCGAAGGGTGGAGAAATGGAGACAAAAACTAATGGGAGTGAATCAAAAGTTACTATATGCTCCGAAGAAGGGGGAATAGAAGACATACCTATTGGCATGGGCACCGTGTGACATGGTGATGGGAGTGGCTATGAAATAACTTCTTCCTATTGCTCTTTCACTCTCTCCTCAATGTTCACATTCTCCTTGATGTCCATGACTTCCTCTTAAAATTCCTTTGACTGATGGTCCTCCCCCTATCCTTGAACCATTGGAAATAGTTGCACAACCATAGTTGGAACCTCCATTTCTAGAAAAGAATTGAAAACTACCACTGAAACAACAGGAACTATAGAAACTGCAGCGACTGAAACTTACGTAGTAGAAGAGAGAATGGTTCTAGTTCTCGGTCTCTTTGACACTTTAGGAAATGGGGGTGCATTACAAACATTATGCTTCTCCAACGTAGGTGCCTCCTCTATCTTATAATTTGTCCATTGTGACCTTCTCTTGAACACATACTATTGTTCTTCCTCCTCCGAAAAATATTCTTCAACTGACGGTCGTTCACCTTTGTCCCTAATTTTGCCACTATCAAAATGTTGAAAACTTTAGGGCAAAATCTTGGCGAAGGTGACAGGTTGATAAGAATCAATAAACTCATCGTAAGTTTCTGAAAATGCCTCATATAACTTCAACCTATAGGGAATTGTGGTCTTCCCTCGGTGAACCCACATTATCAACCAGTTTGTGATTTTTTCTTCAGTCCATTTGGGTTCACTATCTTTTACTTGGCTAAACAAACTAGGTGGAGGAATCTTATTCTTATACCTTGCTGGATTATATTTGGTCTCTTGTTTTTTAGTAATTATGCCAGGGTGGGAGTGTTGTCATATCTTCAATGTGCCAATTCATGTTGGGCCCATCGAATTTATTTTATCTTTTCTCAATATCGGGCCATGGACAATAATGGAATGACTTGGCCTTTATTATCGCTAAAAAATTCCCCAAGAGGTCATACCTCCATCGTTGCGGTAGTTCTATCAAGATAAAATCCTATAGTGTCACCGTGAGTAATTAGTTTTGCCCTACTTTTCTCACTTCTATACTGTTAAATTTTAACGACATATTATAGATTGTTTTCTTGCCATTCCTAACTCCATATGCATCATTTACATAGTCGAACTGGTGCACTACTTCAATAGCAAAAATATGCTTAGTGGTAAAATAAGACAACAAAAATGGCTTACCCATAAAGCCAAAAATTCTCATGACCATGCCTTGAGTGAGAAAAAAATCTCCTTTCTCTCCATCAACCACCAATTCTCTCAACTCTCATGGCACCCTCTTGCATGTACCGTAGAGTAATTCTATCGTAGGTCCCAAAAATAAACTATTGAAACTATAAAATGATTCCCTAGTTGTCAAAATGGAAGTCCACATATACACCGGTAGAATTTCATCTCTTTCATCCATCTGTTGCACTGTAATGAATGGGAAACACTGTTGCAAGTGAAAAAAGAAATACCATACCAGGAAAGAGGTATGTCTGAAGGACGTCTCTTCCCTAGTCTGCAATCTTTCCAACTAGAAATTCAATCTTCAAGAAATAAAATCAGCCCAATCGAAGAAAATTGGATTGGTGCTTTGCTTCATAGCCGATGGAGAGTAAAATTTAGTCTAGCATATACATTGTGCTAGGGCTGCCTACCATTTATGAATTTTAGAGTCCATAGGCAAACCCGCCACCCATGCCAGCATGGAATAAATATCTAAATTTTTAAATTTGGTGAGCAGCTTTGGAAAGTTTGGGAGCTGCCCCATTAGTGGCTCCTTAATCAGCTATGTCTCCATGAATTGATGCATGGTTACAGTGGAGACATATCTATCCTCCTGCTCATGGGTATGTAGTTTTTTAGAAATTACATAAGAAGGAGGCTTCAAACCACAAGTGAATGCTTCCCTCACTTCATCCGGGGTGATGGTAAATAATATTTCTCTCTTAGCATTCCTCACTGCTCTCATGAATGGGTCGTAAAACTAAGCAATCAACTTTACTAGCTTTGGACAAGGGTGTACGGGTGGACATAGGTACCAAAATAACTGTGAGTGGTAGGGTACTATCAACAAAATTTTTGACGTCACCCCTGATTCACTGCAACTTCCACATCTTGCCATAATTTTCCACACCTTTGTGTGTTATCACACAGTCGCCGATATCTGCCATTGTGTCGGTGTAGGGGTATAAATCAATAATTTCATTCTTTCGAGCCTTCTTGGATTTAGACCATCCTTCTCTCTTTTGTGACCTCTTAGGCTCTACGACTTCAGAATTTTCTTGAGTCTCCTTACTTCACTTTCCCATTGTTTCTTTCTTCTGAAAAATACTTTCAATGCTCTCTAAAAATTTCTACAATGATAGTTCAAACACAGTGGCAATAAAAAAACTTAGAAAAATAAACTGTGGGTTTTACCTGGTCCTTTATATAGAGCACTCTCCCAACTGTCGTAATAAATATTGAGTTACCCTGGGTGCTTTCAGGAGAATATGTGTATTAATTCACTCACATGACACTATTTCCAATGCTCCAACGGTATCACCTTTGATTCACTACCAAATCATCCTGGGAAAGAGTGCCCTTCTTCGCGTAAATTTATTGTAAAATGTGCCCCGATCATCGAAGCCTTCTTGGAAAAAAAAATAAAGTAGCCACCCCAAAACCAATGATATATATTTTTGTTCCTCAGGAAGAAAAATCCTCCTTCTACGTAAATTTGGGCACATGTTCGAATTAAATGGCTTCAGCGCACACTTCAACCTGCATGCACACTTCCCAATAACTACCACATGTTTAGGGTAACACTTATTCTGCAAGTGCGCTTTCAAAAGAAAATGCAGTGAAAACATTTTTTGAGCACTCTTAACTTTCTCCCTTGACTTCTCTTTTACTTCGAAATACCTCTATCTTGTTCAGTTAATATTCATAGCGCATAGCCTCCCTTTTAAAACTTTCTCGTTCTTCTTTTTGTCCAGATTTAGAAAAGCTTGTTTTTCTTAGAAAAAATAGAGCTGCTTTTAGGGATTTTTTTTTCTCCTTTCTTTTCAAAATGCCTTAAATTAATATTTGAAATATTTCAGCCAAAAAAACTAAGATGCAAATGCTTTTTGCATTAAAATCTGGTCATGTCACGCCTAAGCGAAGATGCATTGAATCTTATCGCGATTTCTTTTACACTAGCATAGCATATTTTAAATCAACACGTTCACCCCAATATTGGGCGAACGAATGCGTCACCCTTCCTTTGGGTCGAACATGACCTTTGTATAGTATTTTTGGTGCATATGCTCTTTTTTTATATTTATTTAAATGCGCCAGCTCCTAAGTTTCCTTGCAATTTCTTTGGATTCAGTGACGCAATTTTACCAACATGTTCGCCTTGATTAGGGGCGAATGGTTGTTTCACCCCTTCCCCAAGGTGAACAAGATTTTGAATTGTTCAAATATTGCATTGACCGAGTGCTTCTTCCTTATTTTGTTTGTTCATCCCAAAGTGGCGCTTAAAACCCTGTGCTTCTCCTTTTGGCAAAATGCCTAAAATTATTTTTAATTTTTAATCATGGATGCACTTATTATGGAGTGCGAAAGCACTTTCGGCCTTAATCATATACTTGTCCTTTTTAATGGCCCTTTCCTTGCTAAGAACTTCGTAACACTGTATTATTTCAAACCAAAGCTTTTCAACATCCAAAATGGATTCAGAACGAAACTAATACTAAAAGAAATAATTTTCTTTTCTTTTCTCTTCTATCTCCTTTTTTCCTTTATATATATATATATATTATGTCAACATATAAAGCAAATAAAATGCTAGAAAAATATGTACATATTTACAAGATGGTACCTCTTTAAAATCAACTCATTGGATATAAGCCTTCAAATGAAGGCCATTCACTGGAATAGGAAGATCCCAACCCTCTATGTCATGAAGATGATATGCATTGGTAGAATTTACTACTAAAATCTGAAAAGGACCTTCCTAGATTACATCAAACTTGTGATGTTTCCCTGGCTTAGCCTTATTTTTGTTCCATTTGAGAACTAAATCTCCCACCTGAAATCTGTGCTCAGTAGTTTGCTTTTCGAACCATCTCTGCATCTCTTTGGTGTGATCAACAAATGCTTGATAAGCATTTTCTCTATCCTCCTCCAACTGCAAAAGTTGTGCTAATCTAGCACTCATCATATCATATTCCTCATCTTCATATTTAAATAACTACAATGTTTGGAGCACTAGAAGCTCAATGTGGGTAGGCAGGATCACTTCTTTCCCATAAACCAAAGCATACGAAGAAGTCTTAATAGATTTTTTTATAGATATACGGTCTGCCCAAAGAGCTTGGTTCAATAGCAAGTGCCAACTCCTTTTATTATTTTTGAGTATCCTTTTTAAAATCCGCAACAAATTTTTATTGGTAGACTCGGCCAAGCCATTCCCTTGCGGGTAATAATTGGATGACGTATTGAGATAAATTCCATATATGCTAACGAACTCAGTAATTTTAGCTCCAATAAATGGAGTTCTATTATCTATTACAATTGAATCTGGGACACCAAAATGGTTAATGAGTCCCTCCAGAAAAGAGATGACAGTCGCCTGATCTACTTTTTTGGTAGGAATAGCTTCTACCCATATGGTAAAATAATTAGTCATTGTTAAAATATATGCTATGTGGAGGAATGTGGATCAATAAATCCAATGGAGTCAAGACCCAACTATTGAAAAGGTGCTTCTACTTGAATTGGGTGTAGGGGCAGCACTCCTTTCCTAGTCCTGCCAACATATCGTTGACAGTTATCACAGTGCCGACTCACTTTATGAGTGTCGAATAATAGAGTAGGCCAAAAGTAACCAGATAGAATGATATTCAAGGCCATAGGCTTTCCTATGTAGTTGTCGCCAGAGAGACCAAAATGAATTTCTTCCAGTATTTTCTTTTTTTTTGACTCCTTCACACATCTGAGGAGAATTCCATCAATATTCTTGTAAAATAGCCCATTAGGCAATAAAACATATTTGAGTGCTTGCAGCATAAACCTTCGACACTGTGAAACATCAAGGTGTGGTAGAAACTTCATAGAAGTAAAGAAGTCAATATGCTCCTCTATCCAGTCATGATTGCTCTCAGTATGATTTGCACAAATGCTTTTGCCAAATTCTTCTTCTTGCATTATAGCCAATGATTATGATGCTGCAATTTTGGCCAACTCTTGACAGAGAGCTCATCCACGAACTAATTTTGTTGGTCAGATATCCACATCATATTCTTGGATTTTTGAGACCCAACCTACTCTTTTGTTGCCTAGTTCTCCTTGGAGTCGAACATCAAGGTGTATAACATAAATGACAGTCTTGCTCTGTGAAACAAAGTGTTGGAACTTCTTCAATGATTTTACAACTGTGTACACCTATTTTTTGATGAAATTATACTTCTCTTGGTGAGGTGCAATGACTTGGATCAGAAAGGCAATGGGCTTTTCATATCTATATTCTTGCTTTTGCGTAAAAAATGTAGCATAACTCTCTTGCTCACCCATTGTATAGAGATTGAAGTCCTTTGAATAATCAAGGTTGATCAACACTGGAGCTTGGGTGATTCTTTCCTTGATCTCCTGAAAAGCTCATATTTTGGCTTCGGTCCATTTAAAATTGGTATTATTTTTTAAGAGCTCAATCATGGGTTTCACCACCTGAGCAAAGTCAACAATAAACTTGTGAATAAAATTTATTTGATCGAAGAAAGATTGTAAGTCCTTCTTGTTAGCAGGAAATGGTAGCTTTAGGAGTGCCTTAGCTCTCATAGGATCAATTGCCAATCCTTCTTGTGAAATAATGTGACCCAACAATTTCCCCTCCTTGATAGCAAATATTGACTTCTTTAGATTAATAGAAATCCTGAACTCACAATATTTTTTGAACACCTACCTCAAATGAGAAACATGGTCTTCTTTGTGATGTGAAAACACGGTAATATCATCAAGGTATATTACAATAATTCTATTCAATAACTCATAGAAAGTGATGTCCATATCCCTCTGAAAGGTAGCACTAGTGTTTGAGAGTCTAAATGGTATTCTTTGATAGACAAATGTGCCCCAATTTGTAGTGAATGCCATTTATGCTGATCCTCATCTTTCACCCATATCTAATTATAACCAGAGAAACCATATAACAATTAAAATTTTTGTGCACCAACAACCACATGAAGGATTTGATCAATCTGAGGTAGAGGGTAATGATCCTTTAGTGATGCCTATTTTAGGTTGCAAAAATCAACACACAACCAAATGTATTCGTTCTTATTTCGTACTAGAACCAGATTTACCACCCATGTTGAGTGCTTAATTGGGTATATTATCTTCACTTCTAGCATCTTCAGTAGTTCTACCTTCATTAGTACTTCTATCTTGGGATTGAAGGGTTGTTATTTTTACCAAAAAGGTTTTACTCCCTCCTATAGCTCAATGGTGTGTTGGATCACATTCTTATCATATCCCTTCAAATATTGATAGCTCAATGCAATGATGTCGGGGTACTCATAACATAAGTTCTTGATGTCTTCCAATTCTTCTAGCATATAGTCAGTTCCAATTTTGATGATCTTCTTAGGTTCTAGCTGCAACTCCTTATACTCTTTCGCATCCACCTTGATCCTATGCTTCTCAGCCCTATCATTTTGATCAAATAAGCTTTCCAGTGAAATTAGTCCCCTAGGAATGTGATTGTTCTTCAATTGTATCCCCTCCATATCTTCTTCAACAAGCATTCTATCATCTGCGCCAGCAGCTTCCTTAATCAAAAAAATTACTATTTGCTTGTCATTATCAAATACTTGCCAATATATGTTCTTATCAGGGAGTGAGGGTCTATAGATCACCCTAAAAGTCTTGGGATTTTTTACAACTTGTTCCATAAGAGAATAATTTGTGCCAAGAGAAGCCAAAACATCTGCATGTTTGTTTTTCTCATGGGAAATCACCTGAATGTTCAAGGTTGTGAAATATTAAAACAAATCCCACACTTTTTTGTGATAGGCTTTCAGGTAGTGTTTCTTAGACACACATTTATTTGTGGTCTGATTGATAATAAGTTCAAAATCACCAAAAATTTATAGCTGTTTAATGCCCAACTTTTTAGCCTTCTTCAATTCGAGGCACAATGCTTTGTATTCGACTGCGTTATTTATGCAACTCCAAGTTAATATGTAGGAATAAGTCTTCTATAACCCTATGAAGTAGATAAAAAAAATACCAGCCCTTGCACCATTTTTACACCTAACACCATAAAAATAGAGCTTCCATAATTGATCTGCAACAGGGCTCGGGGAATCAGGGACTTTCTCTTCAATATGCACAAGCTTGATTATCGTATAACAACCAATATATGTTTTAATAATTGCATTAAAATCCATGAGTGAGAATTCATCCTCGAGGTGAAGTTCACCAAGTGCTTCTTCCATCAAGTCAACCTCTCCTAATTCCTTAGTCATCATGTTAACGGTTCCTGGAGATCTTTCTTCTTCCTCCAACTTCTCAATATGAAAAGTTGATGGCTTTTCATTATATATGTGAATTCTCTTTCCTTTAAATAAAATTTCTAGATGTGAGTAGTCTAAGAATAGGTATCCTCCTAGTTTTGCCATGAAATCCCTTGAGAGGCACATGCTAAAGTATGACTCCAGGTCAACCACCACTACTTCTTGGATGACCGTGATTTATGATATACTGTGTAGGACAATAGGAATATCCTTGACTACTCCTACCAATTTTATAGGCATCCCATCCAACTGCAAAACTTCAGGGATAATTATTGTGTATTCCATCCCCATCACTTCGCATACTACCTTTGGCATGAATGTACTTATCTTGTGACTCCCCTCCCATTCAGGCAAAAGAATGGGGGCGACATATTCTTTCCAATGGCTAAATTTGGTAATGTTTGTACCAAAACTATCTGAGAAGGACTTTTATTTTAATATTTTGCAGTCTTAAAAGACTCTTGCAGTAGGTGAACTTTCCCAAGCAACTGCAACGCATCGTATAAGCTCACTTTTGTAGGTATCTTCTTCATTTCTTCCATAATATTATAATTTGAAATTGTTGGAGCCTTTTCTTCTACAACCTGCTTGTACTTGTACAGGTACTGTTGAGTGGATTCCACCCTTTATCACTTGGTCCATGATGGATATTTGAGGTGTTCCTTGGCCTATTATTTCATTTTATTTTACATTTGGGTAGCTGCTACAGGTTGCAAAGTCGATGCCTTTGTTTGTGTCCTTTCTTGAGCTTGCTTAGGTAGTAAATATTTTAACAAGATAGAATCCTATTGTTTGGCCATTGCACCAGGTGCTTTCGTTGGAGTTTACCCTTTTTATTTTGCACCTTTGGTTCTGTAGGTACCTTCAAGGGTTCAAGTTCAATTGGATCTACAGTTACTAGCTTCTTTCTGGACCTCATGAGAACCGAAACTTGCTCCAAGGATGGCATCA
>JAQPPZ010003788.1:0-11116 GCA_028583015.1 Wollemia nobilis | reverse complement strand
TGACAAATTATTTTTTGATTTTTTTGTTTGTTTTTAATTTATCAGGTTAGAGTTAAAAACCCTAGGACTGAAAAATTATTTTTTGATTTTTTTGTTTGTTTTTAATTTATCAGGTTAGAGTTAAAAACCCTAGGACTGAAAAATTATTTTTTGATTTTTTTGTTTGTTTTTAATTTATTAGGTTAGAGTTAAAAACCCTAGGACTGACAAATTATTTTTTTGAATTTTTTAATTTATCAGTTTAGACTTAGAGTTAAAAATTGTAGGAACTGAAAATTGTTTTTGAATTTTGTTGTATTTTTGTTTTTAATTCATCAGTTTAGAGTTAAAAACCCTAGGACTGACGAATGATTTTTTTAATATATTTTTTTTGTTTTTAATTTATCGTTTTGAGCTGTACATTTTGTATTATGCATTACTGGATATTATGGTATTGCTATATAATTTTTCATGGTTTTTAATGTTTTTGTTGTTGTTTCTTTTGTAGGTTGTGAAGAGTCGGTACCGTGTGCCCATGATTTTTACGAAAGCATGGGAGGCGCTGACTTTGACTAACTAGGAGTGGCTTGATGCCCTTGGGCTCAAGCAGGTGACTCGGCTGGAGCCAATGGTTGGGGATCGGGCCTATCTGACAGCCCTGATCAACCTGTGGGATCCTTAGAATAATACCTTCCATCTCCTAATAGGGGGGATGACAATTACTTTGGAGGATGTCTATCGGATTCTACAAATTTTGATAGACAGACTATCGATCAAGATGATGTCGTAGGATCAACGGACAACAGTGCTAACACGTTGCTTTGGACATGGAGAGGATATGGATGTGGACAACCTAGTGGAGAGGGCAGAGGGCGACTACTAGATTTGTGGCATATTGGTTCGATGGTGGATAGAGATGGGTGTGTTGGGAGTGAGGCACGCATTACTGATGGGCCTCATTTCCAACATGCTTCTCCCTGACTCTTTGAGCATGAGGTTCCTATGGAACTTGCTAGAGGTGGTGTTTCGGTTGGTGGAGTACCCGACAGAGGCACCTATGATCATGAGATGGGGACAGAATTTATTGGCATAGCTCTATAATAAGTTGTACAAGGTCTGTTTCCAGAGGTGAAAGGGGATTAGTTGTAGCTACTTGTTGCAGTGTTGGGCATGGCAGCACATAGCGGTGGAGAGGCCGATGGGGTTGCCATGGATGACGTGGGTGGATATGGTAGACCGAGAGATCAGATATGGGGCATTATGGTAGATATCAAAGGAGCAGGGTTAGAGTTAGCGGTGGGCAGGCATCGTAGGGCACTATGTCGATGCCTTCACTCAACTTACTCTAGGGGAGGTGTTTTGGCACCCCTACTGGGACTGTCTAGCTTGGATTGAGGTTGGAGAGTGGCTCCGATGGGTACATAGGGGGCAATGGCTGATTGGGCGTCATGGGACTGAGCAAGAGTGTTTTCCATATGGCCAAGTTACACGATAGTTTGGGGTGTGCCAGGGGTTACCTGGTGAGCCTGTGGTCTATCGATGTCGGGGAGACGAGAGGACTCTAGATTGGTCCATCATTACATCGCTGGATGAGGATGCAAATACAATTATTGACATACCAGATGTGGATGACATTGGGGCTACCACTAAGTATGACCAGTGGTGGACTTTGCAGTGATTGCGAGGCGATGGGCCTCTAGGGGGTGCAGAGGCAGTAGCTATAGGGGGTGATGATGTAGAGGCATCAGGAGAGGGCTGGGGGGTTTTGCTCGAGGATGCAGACATGGTAGAGGTGGATGATTTTGGGGGGGTTTTGGGTTTCTAGACTAGTCGGAGGTGTAGGACGTCCCGAAGTAGTGGGAACTAGAGCAGGCTGTTGTCCCGGATTCACCTATGCCTCAGGTATTGTCAAAAGACATGGAGGTAGGGTTGCACACTTAGAATGCATGATTGGTGGGGCTACTATGAAGGTGGGATGAGGAGTCGAGGGAGGCTCTACAAGAGAGGGATCTCTTGCGAACTCAACTAGCGAAGTAGGAGAATGCATGGGCTGCGTACCACCGATCAGAGGGGAATACCGATGCAACATGAGAAAGGGATCTCCTTTGGACGTAGCTAGAGCAGTGTGATGATGTAGTAGCGATGTATCGTTGGTGGGAGGCGGAGTGGTGCCAATGCTAGATGGAGCTATAGGGAGAGATCATCCACCTCGAGGGGTAGGTACCTAAGCCCTCTGATGTTGGGTCTTCACGTCAGATGAGGGGCAGTGATATTGAGTAGTCAACATTATGTCACCGTAGGCGATTGGATGAGGGGGGGCTAGTATGCATGTTGTAGGGGCTAGCAACAACCACCTTGAGGGGTCCCATAGGACCCACACCATTGGGGGTAGTTCCCGTTGCACCGATCCTACATGATCATGGTGGTCGATTCCCTAGGCTTGGGGGTTTTGAGCTTTTGTATTTTGTTGTGAGGGTAGAGGACCAGTTCATTGTAGCCAGTGGGCATTTTTGATGATATATATACAGATGACTTTCTTTGCCTTTATACACTTTTCATGATTTTATTACTTTTTTTTTTGTTTATGCATAGTTATTTATGATGATGTATGCATGTGGTATTATGAATGCGATGTTTCTAATTATATGATGTATGCAAATGAAATGAATGAAATGAGTTGTTGATAACTTGTCAATGGCACCATAGACTGTACAAGATTTACTAGCTTTCTGTATGGATGTGATGACTTTGTGGAATGACTTTGCATGTGAGAACTTTGTTTTTGTATTTTTGTATTTTCTAATGGGGATGGATGTAATGAAATGTACCGGTTGTTTGAAAATGTAGTTAAGCATTTCTGAGATTCAAACATTTTAACTAACTAGCCAAGACTATACATTTAGCTTGCAAGACTTTTGAACAAGGTATAAATCAAACTTGGGTTGGACCAAGTTATTTCACATCCCTGTGTGTGCAATTGAGTTCGTTTATGTGGTTTTTGTCAGGATACCGCTAGTTCCAGATAGGCTGTCAACCAAACCTGTACTAAGGATCACCTAACTAACTCCACTAACTTTGTCATTATGTTCAAAAAGATTAATCCATGGGACAATCTAAGTTACCATAAGCTAGCTCATCCACATGCAAACATTGGTCTTCTCACATGCAAAGTGAATGTGATAGACATATCATCATATGTTTAGGATACCACCATTGCCAGGTAGGCTATCCACCAAACCCGTAATGAGGATTAACTATATGGTTGTTCGAATGCTAAGAATTCCAGGGATTCAAGTTCAGAATTTTTATTTGCTCAATGTTTTAGGATACTTGCTCATTTACATAGTGATAAAAATCACTATTTATTTTTATTTTTTCTTTTTGAGCAAGGATTCGTGAATAGTGGTGATAACCATTGTTATTCATTTTGCATTGTGAGCTTCATAAGGTTGAGCTTGCAGGTTTTTGGTTTATGAGTGGCATTGATCCTTTTGGCCTTGGGGATGACTACCCATCCTTGTCAAGGGCGTGTAGTACAAATCTTTACGACTTTGGGGACCAAAGGGGATTATGGAGATTATGAAGTGCGGGCATTGATCTCGTAGGCCTTGGGGATGACTACCCATCCTTGTTAGGGGCGTGTAGTATGAATCCTTACAAATTTAGAGACCAAAGGTGATTGGTAATGGTCATGATGATGGCTTGTGGGGATTTTGTTTTTGAATGGTCATTGATCCTTTGAGGCCTTGGGGATGACTACCCATCCTTGGCAAGGACGTGTAGTACGCATCCTTACAACTTCAAGGACCAATGGTGATTGGGATTTTTGCTAGTGGTGAAACCACTGTTTATTAGGGGGAATGGATGGGGAAGAGCTTGTCCTTTTGTCAATTCTTAGCACTCTTGAACCATTCGCATAGGGGGATGAATAGGATAATCTTTCACCTATGGTACCCTAGACTGCTTTGTAGTTTTCCTCTTACGTTCACACAACTTAGGAATTATTTTATGTTTTGTAACTTGTGTAGGGATGTTACATAATGAGGCATGATCCAAGTAAAACTTTCCCTTGTAAAATATTTTAAACTTTGTACAATTTTTTTTTTTTGGGCTAGAAATTTAAAGACAACTGAATGACGAAAACCCTATATACATTAGGAGACACTAACGATGCTAAAAATAGGTATGGTGCTATTCTAGATGTATGCGTTTATAAAATGGATTTGATGTGGAAAATGATGGAACTACCGAGTAATTACAGTCTATGGTGCTTTTGACTCGTATGACCAGCAAATATGCAATGTATGGATGCGATGCCTAATGCAACTTATATTTTTGTATTTTTGTTTTTTACGAGTATGCATGGAATGGAAATGCAAATTTTTTTGTTATTTTGAATTATTTTAATGTTTTTGTTTGTTTTTGAATATTTATTTTGACCAAGTGGTTATGGGTACCCTTGGAGCTTTTGTTTTGACCAAAGGGTTTATGGATACCTTTGGAGCATTTTTGGGGTTGACTAAGCGATTATGGGAATCCTTGGAACTTTTGGGTTTGACCAAGCAATTTTGTGGGAATACTTGGAGATTTTGGTTGGACCAAAGAGTTTATGGACACCTTTGGGGTATTTTGGGTTGACCAAGTGATTGGGGGAATCCTTGGAGCTTTTGGTTTGACCAAAGGGTTTATGGACACCTTTGGGGCATTTTAGGTTGACCAAGCGATTTTAGAAATCCTTGGAGCTTTTGGTTTGACCAAAGATTTTATGGACACCTTTGGGGCACTTTGGGGTTTACCGAGCGATTTTTGGAATCCTTGGAGCTTTTGGTTTGACCAAAGAGTTTATGGATACCTTTGGGGCATTTGGGGTTGACCAAGTGATTCTGGGAATCCCTGGAGTTTTTGGGTTGACCAAAGAGTTTATGGACACCTTTGGGGCATTTTGAGGTTGACTAAGCGATTTAGGGAATCCTTGGAGCTTTTGGTTTAACCAAAGATTTTATGGATACCTTTGGGGCATTTTGGGTTGACCAAGTGATTGTGGGAATCCCTGGAGCTTTTGGGTTGACCAAAGGGTTTGGGAATCCTTGGATCTTTTGTCTTGAACAAAGGGTTTATACACCTTTGGGGCATTTTGGGTTGACCAAGCGATTCTGGGAATCCTTGGAGCTTTTGGTTTGACCAAAGGGTTTATAGATACCTTTGGGGCATTTTGGGTTGACCAAGTGATTGTGGGAATCCTTGGAGCTTTTGGTTTGACCAAAGGGTTTATGGACACCTTTGGGGAATTTTGGGGTTGACCAAGCAATTTTGGGAATCCTTGGAGCTTTTGGGTTTGACCAATCGATTCTAGGAATCCCTGGAGCTTTTGGTTGGACTATGGATCTCTAGATGTGGAATGGCCTCAAATGACTAATGTTCAAGGGTTCTAATTCCTTGATTCCTTCAAGAGAGGCGATCCGGTATGTTCCAAGTCCTATTTTACTGTCAATAACATAAGGACCTAACCAGTTTGCCACAAACTTGTCCCTTAGATGGGACAACAAATTAGAATTATGTTGGTTCTCTTTTAAGACCAAGTCACCAAACTAAAAGTCTCTTAGGTGGACCTTCATGTTGTATGCTTTCTTAAGTCGCTCTTGATAGATACGTAAATGCTCGAGAGAATTAATGCATCTTTCATCAAGCAACGTCAGTTGGTCTAACCAGGCCTGCCGTGCAGTGTCATCATCGATGAACTCTTGCATTGAAATGCGCAGGGAAGGGATTTCCAACTCAAGAGGCATGACAACCTCGGAGCCATACACCAACAAAAATGGAGTAGCCCTAGTGGGCATCCGAATGCTAGTGCGATAAGCCCATAGGGAAAGTGGGATTTGAATGTGCCAATCCTTATGACTATCTATGATGGTTTTTTTTAGGATGGCGACTAGCATTTTGTTTGACGCATCTGCTTGCCCATTTGCCTACGAATAATAGGGTGTTGAAAAATTGTGTTGAATCTTGTACTTTGTTGTCAAAGCATGCACATATTTATTCTTGAATGACGTCCCATTATTCGAGATGATATTGGATGGAATACCAAAATGACATATGATGTTATGCAAAATAAACTCCGCAATGCGGGGTCCCATCGTAGAGGTTAGTGAAATTGCTTCCACCCACTTGGTGAAGTACTCTATGGTCGTTATGATGAACGTGTGATGACCCGATGATGCAGGTGAGATATTTTCAATTAGATCGAAGCCCCACTACAAAAAATGCCAAGCCGATTGGATCAGTTGTAAGGCCTGAGAAGGTATGTGTGTCAAATTAGCATGGTCTTGACACTTCATTTACTTCTTTACATATGTGCAACAATATCGCTCTAAATATGGCCAATAATAGCCCATGCAGAGAATGCACTTTGCGATGGCCATATCGCTGAAGTGGCCACCACATGTACCATCATGGGCTTGGGTGATCGCCCAAGCGGACTCCTGCTGGTCCAAGCAATGGAGGAGGATTCCTTCATAGCTTTTGAAAACATGATATTTTGAAAGAAAAACAATACTAACTTGATACCAAATGAACATGCACAAAATAAGATGAACGTAATCAAATCAAAATTAACATAAAATGAGAAACAGGAGCACAACCCTCTTTTTTTTATTAGTATGATTTCGGATTCGGTTATAATCTCTCTCCTTCCCTTCTAAGGGCTAGGAAGATTAGCATGTTTTGGTTATAATCTGTCTTTAGTAGTTCTCCTTCCGCGTGCCCACATGTAGAATGGGCGGGCCAAACTATCGTCGTCGCTTGTGTTGGTGAATCTTCAATCGCTGCTGCTTCTCCTGCGTTCAAAGAAACAACAGATCCGTTAGTAGCATCTGTGTAAAAATAAAACATTCGATCTTTAAAACAAATAAAACTACAACATAAAAGAAAATACGGTTTAGCTGTAGCATGGAGAACATAACATAAACGTAATAAAATAATTACGTCATAATACATATAAAGTTAACTAGGTCTGCATCATTTTTGAATGAAATAAAATCCGATGAATGCATGCTTAAAATCAAAATCTGCATGTTGATATACTAGCAATTAAAATCCCGAGATCATAATGCAAAAGAAATAAAAATAGAACACTGAGCTTTGTCAACGAGTGGATGGATCTAGGGATCCGGATTCACGTTCTCCATGAACACCCGATGACCTCCCTTGCAGAAGAGATCACCGATGCGGATGACGTAAATCAATGCTAAAACGTTTGGCGGTAAACTGGCAGGGCTTCGCTACTCCAAACATTTATTTTCTGCCCTTCCTTTTTTGGGTGGAAAAGTCCACCATTTTATAGACCCAAGGGGTCTCTTTGGATAGGCGTGCATAAGCACCATGTGTTGGTCATAGGTGCCATGTGGCGGTCATGTCTTCCCATGAGAGAGAAAAGTCCTCCATGACTCGGGCTTTCATTAATGCCTCTGTGACAGTCCTCTAACGGCCCACGCACTTGATTGACTTTCGCTACCGATTGTTTAATGTCCACCTTCAAACGTTTAATGCTTATTTCTACGTTTATTCGTTTGATGTCCGCTTTTATCTGTTTGATGTCCGATTTTATCTGCTTGATGTCCGCTTTTATTTGTTTGATGTCCACCTTTATTGGTTAATGTCTGCCTAGGCGTAAAGATGAAAGTCTGTCGTGATTTCACGACACCCAGGCCTTAGGATTCCTTTTGGCCCTAGCGTGTCACGATATCGTGACACCTAGGCATTAGGCTTCCTTTTGGCCCTGGCGTGTCATGATATCGTGACACCCAGGCCTTAGGCTTCCTTTTGGCCTTGGCATGTCGTGATATCATGACGTCGCGATATCGTGACACCCAGGCCTTAGGCTTCCTTTTGGCCTTGGCGTGTCATGATATCGCAATGTCGCAATATCATGACATCGCGATATCGCGACACCTAGGCCTTAGGCTTCCTTTTGGCCTTGGCGTGTCACAATTTCACGACGTCGTGAAATCGCGACACCCAAGCCTTAGGCTTTCTTTTGGCCTTGGCGTGTCGTGATTTCACGACGTCGCGAAATCACGACACCCAAGCCTTAGGCTTTCTTTTGGCTTTGGCGACAAACTTCATAGGAAGATTGCCTTAAAAATGACCAACTTCTATCTAGACAATACATAAAACAAAAGAAAGGTGTCGAAGGCGGATGGCCAGAAGAAAGCAAATGGGACATAACCAAAGCACTGTCACGTAATCGGATTGGTGTTGTTTTGGTGTCTATAGATGCCCCTTTTTGGAAAGCGCTATGGGTGACGCAGTGCTGAGCAAAAATAGATAACCAAAGCACTAGTGATTAGGATTTCTTAGTAACCTAACCAACTTGTGATGCCCCAAGCATGGAAAGGGGATGCATTCTTGAATCTTTTCTTTTGACGAGCTAAGGAATTTGATTTCAAGTATTAACCTATTTTGGTGAGGTGTGACTTGAACTTAGACATTGATCAATCATGAATAGGCGAAGGGCACAACCTTTTATGCACGGGGGAACCTTGAGTGCATGCTTCGGGAATGCCAAGCGTTTGATCGTGTTTGATCAATTTGTGGTTGTTGCTTGTTTACTGCCCTAAGCAGGAGCGTGATTGTCTTTGTCAATGATTCTTTGAATGCATGCCAATGCCCTGATTGGATGTGTGTTTGTTGATTGGTGACTAAGTGTGACTACCCCCTCAAGAGACGAATCGATGAGGGAATGACCACCATGAGAAAAGAGATGAGTCGCTTGACCCGAGGTGACTTAGGTTAGGGTGCCTTCAAATGTTTGTCCGTTGAATGTGCAAGCAGTTTTCTAACTTTTGGATTATTGTTGTTGGGTAAAAACCCTTTTGGTGATGCCATAATGGGGTGAAAGTGTCAAAAGTCCATCTTCCCGTGGAGCGGTCCGGCTATGGTAGCCTTCTTGGGGAAGTAGGAGAGTGACAATTTGAGGCCCGACATCGATTTTTCTATGCCAAGTGGTTAAGTGCAAGAGCACTTGTGTCTGGCAATGTTTATTGTTGTTTGTTTGTGTTGCATTTATTATTATTTTTTTTTGTTGTTTTTTTTTTGTTTTTGTTTTTGTTGTTTTATTGTTTTTCAGTGTTTGTTGGTTTGTTGTTTTTTATTGTTTTTGAGTGGGTGTTGACCCTTTTGTGACGTCGTTTGGGGTGAAATTGGCCAACATCCATCCTCCCGTGGAGTAGTCCGGCTATGGTAGCCTGCTTAGGGAGTAGGATAGGGACAATGTAAACCCCGACATTAGTTTTTCTATGCCAAGATGTTAAGTGCAAGAGCACTTGTATCCAAAAAATTTTATTGCTCTTTTGTGTTGCATTTTTGTGATGTTTTTGTTGTTTTGATTTTCTTGCTTTGTGTATATGTCATGATTTTAGGTTATGCACAATGATTGATGTTGATGGATGCATGTTTATGGTGACGTATGCATATGGTATGATAAATGCACATGTTGTTGATTCATATGTGATATGAAGAAATGAAATGGATGAATGGAATTTGTGATGTTTGGCTATGGTACCATAGACTGTTTAGAACTCTATTATTTGTTTTTAGGCGATTGCTGTGATGAATGACTTTGTATGTATACATGTGGTTTTTCTTTTTTTGTATTTTTTGATGGTATGGCAAAGATGAAAAGTAGCGTAGTTGGTTTAGAAATGTAGCTAAGGTTTTCTGAGAATCAGACGGTTTTAACTCACTAGCCATGACTGTACTTTATCTTACAAGACTTTTGAACAAGGTATGAATCGGACTTGTTTTTGACCAAGTTATTTCACATCTCTGTGTGTGCAATTGAGTTCATTTATGTGGTATTCATCAGGATACCGCTAGTGCTAGATAGGTTGTCAACCAAACCTGTACTGAGGATCACCTAATTAGCTCCACTAACTCCTTTATTGTATTTAGTCAGATTAATCTGCGTTGTTTCTAGGATACCATAAGCTAGCTCATCCACATGCAAACATTGATCTGTACACAAGTTAATGTGACAGATATATTGTCATGCGGGAGGTTTACCACCGATGACCAATAGGTCATCAACCAAAGCGGTACTGAGGCTTACCTCATGACCTGTCGAAATGCCGAGAGTTCCAGGGATTCAAGTTTGACTCCCTTTTTTTCTTCAATTGTATTGGGATACTTGCTCGATTGTAGTGATAAAAATAATTGTTTATTTTTATATATTTTTCTTTTGAGCAAGGGATTGGGATATGGAGTGATGAGAATCACTATTGTATGTGCATTTTGATGTGTGCACTGTGGGATGTCAAATTTTTGATTTTTGACGTTTGCAAATTTTGGGATTCTTGGGGAATTGGGTAGGGAGGATGCTTGTCCTTTTGCCAACTCTCAACATTCTTTGGGTCATTTACATAGGGGGATAAGCAAGATAACTATTTCGCTTATGGTGACCTAGATTACTGTGCATGTTTCATCTTTCGTTTGTATAACTTAAGAATTGTTTTAGTGTTTTAGCTTGTGATGGGATGTTACGTAACAAGGCATATTTCAAGTAGAACTCTACCTTCGTAAAATCTCTCTAACTTGGTACAGTACATGGCTAGAAAGCACAATGGTGACTAAAATACGAAAACTCTTGATACATTACAAGACCACTGATTCTATTGTGGTAAACAACAGTTAATGGTGTTTGTTTGTTTGTTTTGTAAAATGGAAAAGTATGGAACAAGATGGATTAGCAGAATAATTACAGTCTATGGTGCCTTTGACCTGTACGACCACAAATGTGTATTGGTGTGATGCTTAATGCAACTATATATTTTTTGTATTTTTGATGGATTGATTTTTATTATGAATATGAGATGTGAGAAAAGCTCTCTATTTATGAATTTAAGCATGCCTTGAAATGAGATGCAACTTTTTGTTGTTTTTGATGATTTTTGTTGTTTTTTGAATTTTTTTTTTTGATGGTGACCAAGGGATTTTGAGAATCCTTTGGGGCCTTTTTGGGGTGACCAAGTGATTGTGGGAATCCTTGGAGCTTTTTGGTTTGACCAAGTGATTGCTGGAATCCTTGGAGCTTTTTAGGATTGACCAAGCAATTATGGGGATCCTTGGAGATTTTTGGTCTGAC
>JAQPPZ010003787.1:0-11135 GCA_028583015.1 Wollemia nobilis | reverse complement strand
AAAGATCTAATGGTAGCACTTTATCAGAGCAAGCGCCCATTAAAAAGGATTTAACTACATCCTAATCTGGCAGCAGTGCCTAACCCATCGAAATCTAACAGTCGTAGTTTAATCAAGGACATACAAAGGATCAAGTGTGATCCAACGATCACACTCAATCCAAGCAAAGATCCTATGGCTATGATCTCACGAAGCTATTAAAGGATGACCAGTCATATAAAAACAAAATGAGATCCGACGGTCATGCACGATCGAGAAAGATCCAAGGGTAGCACTTAATCAAAGCCAACACCCTATAAAAAGAATATGATTACATCTCAATCTGATGGTAGCACTTGGCCAACCTAAATCTAATGACCATGATCTAATCAGAGCCTCACAAAGGATAAGAGCATCCATCGTTGATCGATCCAACGATCGTGCTTATACCAAATCCAATGGTGATGATTGGATCAAATAAGGTGAACAATATCCTAATGGTTGATTGACTAAGTGGTATTTGACCCAGATCAAATGGCCATGCCTATATTTGACTTAAATCTAATGACAGTGCTTAATCGGGACCATCAAAGGAAATTGAGGTCAAATAAAAAGAGCATAAGATCTACCAAATCCGATGATCACGATGAATCCCGACCAGATTTGATGATCGTGCTTGGCCAATCTACCTGGACGATAAGAGATAATCGAATGACTATGCAAGATCGCATGGTTGATCGAACGGTAACCCATTGATGAGGTAATACGACTATTAAAGGTCGTATATTAAAAACAAAGGTTAGCCATGGTTTGATTACTCTTTAATAACTAGTATACAATGAAGGGTAAAGCCCTAATTAAATTTTGAATCGAAGATTAATATTCACCATGGAATGGAAGCCTTGGTCTGACATTTATTATGAATTTGATTAACCGATTAAGGTTAAAATATCTCCTATAATATGCACAACCTCCATTAACATGTACCCTTTATATTATAGTGCTAACATTCTTGCAGGTCCAAAAGTATTAAACGCAGGTGAACGATACGAATCTCATCCAATGACTATCATTGATTAAAGGATCCAATGGGCACACAATTCGATGACCAAATTTGATGATAGATCCCCAGAATAATCATCACCTTGATTAATGGTGTAACTATTTTCAAAGTCGAATTTCTTTCAATACCAACAGAGTGGAACACTCTCACAAAAAGCCACCATCACCACATTCATAATTCCACGTCGAAAATATGTCTAGTTCGATGACCAATAAGGAAGCAATGTATGATTACAAGTACACTGATCAAGATCCCTACGAACATCCAAAATGAGAAAAGGCCACCTACCTTAACTGTCTGACATTAGAAAGTGACACTTTGGCTGGTCTCTATTGGTAAGTTTGAAAAGGCAGTTGGTGGCACGATATTAATGACAAATTATGCGATGACAGTGAACCCACTTCACCATTGAGTAATTAAGATCACCATATCGAACAAACTTACCACCTTGGTAATCTCGAGCAAAGGACTGGTTCGAACGAGCATAAAGTAAGCAGAGAATTGAAAACTTCATTTCAGTAGACTAAAACAATTGTAGACAACAAGATGGAGGCTTGGGGAACTGATTTTGTGCCCAAAGACATAGAGGAGGTAGTAAAGTTCATCATAGACCAACTACCATACACCAAACTCCCTAGACCAGTTGTACCTAGGACTACGATGTACAAGTTCACCCGGAAATGTGGGCTAGGGAAAAAGCTCACTCTCGCACAACAGTACAAAATGGAAAATACCTGCATCAAAATTTTTGCTCGCATAATGGAGAATGACGAAGAGATGCCCTTGGTTGTTAGCATATTTATTCCACAAAGCAAGGAGACTGTAGCATAAGGGTTTCCCCAGGAGCACTAGGTGGACTAGTAACCTTGGAAAGATGATATGTTCGAAGGTTCACTACTCTCCCAACTTGCTGGCTTGGTTAGCCGTAGCATACGATGAGAATACCAAAATATTTCAAGACAAAAAAGATAGACCAGTATTCAGCATCACTGCTAGGCACATCGAGCAGGTTTTCAAATTGGCACCCGCAAATACTCGACTAGTGAAACCGGTAATTGAAAGACAATCTCAAATGTTAACTAAGTTAGATATTTTTAAATCATCTTTCGAAGCGCATGAGAAAGTAGTTGATAAATTTCTAATAGAAAAAACTTCTTTCAAACCATGGGTCCGAGACTTCTGCGATATGATTAACATTATATTAGGAGTACAAGACCTCAGTGTAGTGGGTAGGAGAGTGTTACATTTAGTAGCATAATGTAATCGAGCAATAGGCACCCCATTCTATGCATGGGAGCAAGTCTTGAGTGATCAGATGCACTCATAAATGATATATTTGAAAGAGGTAATTCTAAAACAAAGATAGGAGATGCCTATTTTTTCTAATTACTCCATCCTCATACACCTACTGGAAGGAAAATTAGGAGAAGAAAGCTAAAAAAGAGTTGGGGCCATTGAGAGTCCTTATGTCCAAACTAGCTTTTGGAAGATACACGAAGGTCGTTCTCACGTGGGTTGGTTCTATGACGTGTTCATGGTAGAATTTCACTGAATTTTGATTGGTTTTCTCCCTCAGATACTAGGGCTTGGGGTGAGAGCCTTCATAAAAGAAAAATATATAGGAGACTATTTCTTCTCTGAAGGGTTCACATACATTCGGCTCTATGGAGCTAAGATTCCCCCAAAAATGTTGCTAAAATGAGGTCAAATAGGCTAAAATGAGGCTAGTGAAGAAACACGACAGAGTTCCATGGCTCAATGTCCCTTGCAGGTTTGGAAGTTACATATTTAAGGGATACCCAACTTTACTCAAGGGGATGTATGATTTGGATATCATGGATTTTGAGGAGATAACTTGGAGGTCTTATGATCCAGATGGAAAATACAAAAAGTCAATGAAAATTTGAGAATACGCCTGGGTCAAGCATAGGAATGATGCTTATGAAGAAGAGCTATTAGAGGCTATAAAGACAGGGAAATATTTACAAGTTGTATGGGATAAGTACCCCTTCGATGAAAGGGGTAATTCATAAATACATAAAGCATATGAGTACCCATCAGAATTGGTTTTCCTCAGAGGGATTTCAGTAGAATCAGTGGCCCCCCTCTTACCGAAAGCCACTCAGGCAATCAGAGAGGACCCTATGTTAGAATTGATAGAGGATCAGGGCATCGACCAGTTGGAGGTTACCATGAATCCTATAGATATTGTAGAACAATAGGTCAAAGCCCCTGATAATGCCCCCCTCAGGTTGGAGGCGACACCTAGCACTTCCTAGAAGGTCCCAAAAAGCTCAAGTGCAGCAAAAGGAAAGGAGGTGGTTGTAGCACTAGCATAGGAGCAAATTTCTCCCCACCAGGCTATAGTTCCCATCTCTAGCCAACTATTAACAGTAACCAGTGTGATGAAGCTAGCCCCCAAAGCTATTTCCAGCTCTTTGAAGATAAAAATATAGGAAAATAGTAATTCCATCAGTAATACAAATGAACATGAAAAGAGCAGGAGGATTTGGAGTCATCTTCAGAGATCTTGAAGTCAAAAATCAAGGAAGTACATCTGCTCTAGAGGCTAAGAGACCAAGGCTAGCACTGCCCTCCACCAATATTATGTTGAAAATATCTGAGGAACAAACAACTTTTAGTAATTCCCAAGAGCAAGAGCTACAAATGGTAGCAGGAATGGGAAGCAGGGGAGATGATTCTACAGCATGGATGGAAATAGAAAGTCCCAAATCAGATATGACAGAGGTGAAATTTCCTATCCTATAGGAACCTATTGTTCTTAAAGTTGATGAGAGAACTGGAGGGATGGCAGTCCTTGGAAAAGAAGGTGATATGGTCGAAGTGGCAAAAGCAGTACATTCACAAACTTTGGATCAACTGCATCAGAACAACACCAAATTGAAAAGCCAACTGGAAACCAATGATAAAGAAAAGGTAAATATGCAAGCCTTGATAAATAAACTATAGGAAGAGCTAGCTCAAAAGAACACCACAATGACTTAGCCCCCCAAAGTGGTAAAGATCCTCAATTATACATACTATTTGAATGCAACAAAAAAGGAAATGTCAAAGAAGATTTGAGACAGAATTGAGGGGATCACTAAAATGTTTAGGCATGTTAGGGTGATTCGAGTTACTACTCAAGAGATGGAAAGTTTAATCAGTCAAAAGGAAGAATACCTCGAGATCATTTGCCCTACTCTTGATTTAATGTTAGAGTACTTCGAAGATATGCAGAATCAAGAAGTATTGTTGAATGATGGGACTGAGGTCAAGTGCAATATTGAGTTCATGAGGGCGGCTATGTTTGTATCCAACATGGGAAGGTGGTACAGTAATGTTGCAAAAATGTTTAGTCTGTTAGATGACATGACAAAAAAATTGGTAGATATAGGACTATCATTGGAAGAATTTTTGGAAACTACCAGTGTAGAAGATCTCCTGAAAAACAAAATAGAAGATTTTGATTGTGATCTCGATGATGAGTCGAAGATGACTAGACAGACTACTTTCTTGGTAAACACCATAGAAATGTTGATCACCCATTATGAAAAAAGCAAAAATTACATTAATATACAGAAGAACAGGATTCTGCAAGAAATGAACATGTTGAGGTTTGTTGTGTCTTTTGACATTGATGCCTAGAAGATGATTGGTAAAAAGATAAGATGGTTGCAGCAGGGCAAGAAAGGGAAAGAGATCAAAAGTTGCAGCCTGCAGCTGGAAATGAGTTCCCCCTAGAGATGAAGAAAAGGTCAAACAGAAAGGGGAAACTTCCAAAGTAGAAGATCAACCAGATACTCAGTAGGAAATAGTAAGAGAAGAAGCCAATGATAGAAAGGCAGAGGAGGGAAGTCCCCAACATACTAGCATCATCGGTTGAACCACTTAGAACAAAAAGGAGCCAAAGAAAAGCATATAGTATGAATAAAATAAAATTATGGAAGCCAGTTGTGCTAATTTTGGAAGACTAATCGGATGATGACAAGTGTGGGGCCAGGATTAAACCAAGAATAACAGATTCAAGAACCTGGAGCTATAAATACACCAGTTGTGGTCAGAGTCTGCATCAAGCATTTAGATAGCATTTTTGCTAAGAGGTATACTTGAGTGCCCTGCTAGTTGTGTTGTTGTATCTCCTTTTGTGTCTATTTTCTTTTCCATCCCTTATTCTTCCCTTTGTTGTGTAGGATTTTTGATAGAAAAGTGCTCAAGAAGCTAAGATTATTTTCTGTCCTATTGAGCCTAAGATTCAGAGCCTCTACTATTACCATATTGGAACAAGGAGAGTAGGAGAGACCTGCTACATTATTTTAACAGGGTTTTCTTCATTGTATTGATGTATTTCTTGGAAAAACAGAGTTAAATGGCACCTTGCCAACTCTACGTGTAATATTTTATGAAATCAATACAATTCTGAGTTTCATTTCTATTATTTATTTGTCTCAGTACTATGTGTTACTGCGTAATGTGTTACATTATTTGAATGTGTTACGTACATTTCTATCATTGGCCAGTTGTTATGTCTGTTATGATATTCAAATGGACATGATAGTGCCAATTCTTTCTGAATCCCTTTCTTCCTTTCTCAATTTACAAATGTTGTTAAATTGCTATAACAACCCAATGAATCTAGGCACCGGTCCACATAAGGCATAATAATGGTTATTTTCATTGCTTGGTCATTTTAATACATGTAGTATAAATCTAAATCTGGAGCGTGTAACTCGTGTATATTAATAAGTTTACCGTTGGGGGTTTCCTTACCCATTATGTAGTTTTTCTTGTAGCAATAGTTGTTTTTAATCAGAATGAAGAGGCAGGTTGACCAGAGCCTATAATAGCTCATTGGTTTCAAACGATTTCTTGTAGCGTGACAATCGAATCCTATGGATGCAAGAAATGGTTCCAACACTATCCTACTTTATGTGAGTCCCTTAATCAACAAAATATTATAAGGAAAATTGCAAATTATTGTGATTAATGGATTGTTGAGTGATGTAGGATGCCCCTGATTAAAGCAACTAGACATAGTGAACTAGTGATCATCCATATTAACCAAAGGATCTAATGTAATGAATGGTATGAACAAAATGCCTAAAATGCATGTATGGAATGCATGGATGGGTGTATGAGATGCAAATGAAATATTTTTTGGTATTTTTCCCTTTTGTTTTTTTTAGCCATGTATATGTACATATATATAAGTTGCACTATGCATAAAATGCCTTTAAATATATTATGTTCAATGGCTCAGGTTCCAATGTTCCTTCTAATTTGGCAAGTCTATACGTTCCTGGACCCAAATTCTGCTTGACAATGTATGGACCTAACCAATTAGCCATGAATTTATCTCTTAAGTGTGGTAATGCATTGGTGTTATATTGATTCTCTTTAAGTATGAGATCTCCCACTTGGAATTCATGAAGATGGACTTTTGCATTGTAGGCACGCTTGATGCGATCTTGATATACTCATAGATGTTCTAAGGCATTGATTTACCTTTCATCAAGGAGTGTTAATTTGTCAAGATGTGCTTGTCTAGTTGTGTCATCATCCATGAATTCTTGCAATGTAACTCATAAATAAGGGATCTCAAACTCAAGAGGTATGATTGCTTCAATGTCATAGACCAATGAAAAAGGTGTTTCCCCCATTGGTGTTCTGATGCTTGTTCGATAAGCCTATAATGCCAAGGGGAGTTGAGTGTACCAATCTCTATGATTCTCTTTGACAAGTTTCTTGAGAATGGCTATCACAGTCTTATTGGTCGCTTTAGCTTGTCCATTTGCTTACGGGTAATAAGGAGTCAAGAAACTGTGTTGGATATTGTACTTGCTGCATAAGGCTCAAACATCCTTCTTATTAAATGACTTTCCATTATAAAAAATGATCTTGGAAGGAATCCCAAAACGATAGATAATATGTTGAAGTTTAAACTTTGTTATTCGAGGTCCAGTCGTAGTGGTCATTGGAATTGCTTCGACCCATTTGGTGAAGTATTCGGTGGTAGTTATGATGAATTTATGTTGTCCCAAAGAGGCAGGTGAAATTTTTCCAATCAAATCTAGGCCCCATTGTGAAAAGGACCAAAGGCTTTGAATGGGTTGTAAAGCTTGTGATGGTACATGAGTTAAATTGGTGTGATGTTGATATTTCTTGACGTATTGACAACAATCACTTTCCATGGTGGTCCAATAATAATCCATGCACAAAATGCACTTTGAAATGGCCATTCCACTAAAGTGGCCACCACAAGTACCATCATGGGCTTCAGTTATGGCTCGTTGTGCCTCCACGGGATCTAGACATCGAAGTAGGACTCTATCATAGCCATGTCTATACAACACATCCCCCAAGAGTGTAAAAACAAATTGTTTTTTGTTTGAATGATCTTTTTGTAGTTCACATCATTTCTAATGGGAGGATACTAAACTTGAGAAAGTCTTTTATCTCATTAAGGTTAGAATGTATGGCTCTGCATGAACTAAACAAACACTCTTCTCACATTTAGATTCTATTTGTTTGATTTTTGAGTTGGACATTGTTGTTATGATAAGTGGTTGGACTTCTCCATGTTCATTCTTAGGAATCAAGGATCCCAAAGAAGTTATTGCATCCGCAAATCTGTTAGTCAAACAAGGCAAGTTGCTAATCTCATGCCAATCGAATTCTCTAGCAACTTTGTTGCTACTTCATGCTACTGTTTCAATATTGGTTCTTTGCCTTGGTACTCTCTCTTCACTTGACAAACAACAAGCTAAGAATCACCAAAGATGCTTATTCATTTAATGCCCATAGCTATAGTTGATTGAAGCCCCAAGATTAGGGCTTTGTACTCTACGTTGTTATTTGTGCATGGGAAGTCGAGTTTGAATGATAAAGAAATTGGAATTCCTTTGGGTGTGTAAAACACAACTCCAACACCTTGTTCCTTTTTGCACTTTGATCCGTCAAAGAAGAGTGTCATGTCAACATCATCATCGGGAGGGACTAGTTCTTCTTGTTCAGTGATGGAAAAGACCGAATCATTTGGAAGCTTGATAAGTATTAGTTGATCATTTGGTAATGGAGCTTCTACAAGTTGATCAGCTATCACCTGACCTTTGATGGATTTTTGGCTAATGAATTCAAGGTCAAATTTTGTTAAAAGCATTATTCATTTTATGGTACAAGTGTTGTTGTATGCGCGAGTCATCATGTAATGTAGAGGATTCTATATAGCTATGATATAGGTAGTGTTACTTAGCATGTAATGTTTGAGTTTCTTAGTGGTGAAAACCATTGCTAAGCACAACTTCTCGATGTAAGCATATCTTGTCTCATAACTTACTAATGTCTAATTAATGTAATAAATTGCTTGCTCCTTGTGATTTTCATTTTTTTGTGCAAGCATTGTCCCTAGTGCAAACTCTGTTGTAGAGATATAAAGGTGAAAAGGGAATCCTGGATGAGGTGATGTAAGAACTGGTGGTGAAGCCAGATACTTCTTTATGTCATTGAAAGCCTCTTGACATTCAGTTGTCCAAGAAAATGTTACTCCCTTTTGTAGCAAGCGATTGAAAGGCCCACATTTGTTTCAGAGTTATGCAATGAATCATCGGATAGATTGAATATTTCCTTGCAAACTATGTAACTCTCTTAGATTTGTTGGAGGTGGCATCTCAATGATGGCCTTGACCTTATTAGGGTCCACTTCAATGCCTCACTTGGAGATAATGAATCCTAGAAGTTTTCCTGATGTGACACCAAATACGCACTTCTTAGGATTTAACCTTACCTTATGTTCAAGTAATCGATCAAAAACTCTCTAGAACCTTAATATGCTCAAGACGTGTTTTATATTCTCTAGAACCATAATATTCAATGATTTTATGCATATAGTCATGGAATATGTACGTCATGGCACATTGATAATTAGCTCCTACATTCTTAAGACTAAAAGGCATCACCTTGTAGAAAAAAGTCCCCCAAGGTGTTGTAAATGTCGTTTTGTGTTGGTCCTCAAGATTAATTTGAATCTGATTGTATCCTAAGAAACCATCCATTAATGAAAGCATTTCATGGCCTGCGTAAGAGTCTACAAGTTGATCGATGTTAGGTAGAGAAAAATCATCCTTAGGGCATGCTTTATTTAAATCTCAAAAGTCGGTGCATAAGCGTATCCCCTATTCAGCTTGCAAATGGGTACCATGTTAGAGAGCCACTCTAGATAAATCAATTGGGACAATAAAATTCATGTCTAGTAGCTTTTGTAGCTCTTCCTTGACAATTAATGCTATAGTTGGATGAAGTTTCCTTAGTTTTTGCTTAAAAGGCTTAGCATCTGGTGCTAAGGTAAGGTTGTGGACCACCAAATTGGGGTCAAGACCAGGCATGTCCTTGTATGACCACGCAAATATGTCTTTCTTCCTTGTTAAGACTTTGATCATACGTTCTTTCTCTTATGCGGATAAATATTTTGTAATTTTCATGATTTTTGGATTATTCGTGTCTTGGCTAAGGTTCACATTGATAGATTCTTTGATAAGCATATGAGAACCTTCTTCCAACTAATGTGGAGTTGGGATGAGATGGATATGATCCTCCACATGCTCAAATGGCTCAGGCGATCTCTCCTCTACTTTAGTTTGAAAAACTAAAGTAGATGAGGATGAAGGTTGCTATGGGATGTAAGCATTTGAAGCTCATAACAACTCTTTAGATAGGATAAATTAGGTGATGGGTGGTGGGGATGAAATCCTATCAATGGTGATAAGGCTAGCATCAATCAAAATCAACTTTGCCAAATCGTATGGATTACGAAGTGGGGCGAATATTTCAACAAAAATCATATTGACTTGGTGGAAATGAGGTGGTTGCGATTCAAGGAGTGATGGCTCACTCTCTCTAGGTTGTAACTGACCTAAGGTGGATGAATAGTGATGTTGTGAGACTGACCAAGGTGGTGGTGGTGAATCTGGCTCAAGGAACTCATGCTCCTTGTTGAAGCGAAATATGGTGTGATCTATGGGAAACATCTTGGTATAACACTCATCTCTCTTGATGGGCTCTGTAGGGGCCACATATTCTTGGGGATCATCAAATATTCAAATGATCCAATCTAGGTTTGCTTCCATCTGTTGGAATTCCTCAAAATCCTCATCAAAGATATAATCCCCAAAGTCTTCATCAAATATGTAATCATATCGAATATGATCAATCATGAATGTATGCAATACAATCTCTAGAAAGGTCTCATTTGTAATAGAATGAATATATCTTTTATATTAAACAAGGGAGCCTGAATCTCCCAAAGTTATAATGCTTTGAATTGCCCCAAGTGTAATGGGGGCAATGTTACAATGATATTATACAATACAAGTGTCCAAATGAACAATGGTGGCACTCAAAATAGATAAACTGGTGTTCTTTCTTCTTTCACTATAGCTTCAAAGAGATGAGTGGGATTTTGCTATCCAATGTAGGGACCACTCCAGCTTGAGCAACTCTCCAAGATACCTGCTCCCTACACACACATAAAAAAGGAAACAGGGTTTAGTAGCAACTGTATATAAAGATATAAAGCATGCAATAGAAAAACCCTTGAATGAAATAGTAAATGCAAAAAATAGAGAACATAAAATAGAATGCCTTGCTAAGAAATCAACTTACTGATCATCATGATATACTTTATTTCGGCTCTGAGAAACCGTAGACGTGCGATGAAGACTACTAAATCATGCACGGGCGGTGGGAAAATCGCGTAGATGCGATTTCGACTGTAAAACCACAGATAGATAGTGTAGACTAAATGCAATATTGCTATAAAATGGAGCCTTTGGGCTTCGTATCTCTCATCTCCTTGAGATGCTTGCAGAGCTCTGGTCCTATTTTGGTAGCCTGATGGTACAATTTTTCAACCTCCTTTGGTGGATGGAGTGAAGGTGCCTTTATAGGTCCCTTAGGATTTTGGAGGGAAATGAGAGGTGGTAAGCCAGGATTGCCAAGTGGTAATCTAGGGTTGCCAAATGGAGGGGGCAGTTAGAGTGAGTCACCTAGGGTGTCTCACTTAACTAGGGTGAGGTGGATGCAAGTGGAGTGATATGTG
>JAQPPZ010003786.1:0-10172 GCA_028583015.1 Wollemia nobilis | reverse complement strand
TGTTGGCAATTTTGGGTACCTTGAGTACATTGCTTTTGCCTAAGTTTAGTTGTTGTCATTGATGTCAAGGAGCTATTGGTAGATGTTGTTTTTGATGTCGAGGAACTTTTGGAGCAACTTGTTTTTATGTCCAAGGATGTGTTTTTGTTGAAGGTTTCAGTTGGTCAGTAAGTCTCCAAGAAGATCAGAGTAGCCCAGTTGCCAAAAATCCAAAAAAATATTAAGTAGAATAAGTTTGCAGGCTGCTGGAAAAACTGTCACGATTTCGTGACATGTTTGAGGAGAGAGAAAGTCATGATTTCGCGACATGCAGGAAGGTAGAGGCAAAGCGGGAAAAAGTGTCACGATTTCACGACATGTTTGAGGAGAGAGAAAGTTTGGCCAAAACTGTCACGATTTCGTGACATGCAAGAAAGCAGAAGCACAACGGGAAAAAAGTGTCACGATTTCATGACAAGTTTCGAAGAAGTCGTACGGATGCAAGAAGTGTCACGATTTCATGACATGTTCTAGTTTCACGAGTAGTTGGCAAGAAATATCCTAAGGAAACGAAAGCGTCACGGATTTCGTGACATGTTTCATTTTTGCTAGTGCAAATCAAGAAAAGGATGAAGGAGCAAGAGGTGTCACGATTTCATGACAGAGTTGCTGATGACGTCAGCAAAAGGCAAAGGTGTCACGATTTCATGACAGTTGTGGAGAAGAAGGCGTTGAGGTCCAGAGCGTCATGATTTCATGACCAAAATCATGATGACGTCAGCAAGAGGCAAAGGTGTCATGATTTCATGACAGTTGCGGAGAAGAAGGCAGTGAAGTCTAGAGCGTCATGATTTTGTGACAAGATTCATGATGACGTCAGCAAAGGCTGTAGTGTAGCGATTTCGTGACAACAAACCCAAGAAGGTGTTCAGCAGACCAAGGCGTAGCGATATCGTGACAAGATACATGGTGACGTCAGCAAAGGCTGTAGTGTCACGATTTCATGATAGCAAATCAAAGAAGGCGCTCGACAGGAGTAGTGTCATGATTTCGCGACAGCGTGTAATGCAAGGTGTACGGCAGACCAAGGCGTAGCGATATCGTGACATGTTTGAGTGTCGCATGAGAAAAGCCATAGAATTGCAGAAGCGTTTGAAGTCGACGAAGTTAACCTTTGTCGACAAAGTATAAAGTCTTACAGCCGACGTGGTAGAAGATTGAACAATCGACTAAAGATCAAAGATTTCATCTTGAGATTGTGAGTATTAAAGGAAGACTATTTGAGCATTTTTGTGTGTGTTCGAAGTGTGCGTTCGTAATGCGATCTGCGCAAGTAAAGTGCGGGAGATAAGTTTGATCGTCAAGAAGTTGAGTGTGCAAAGTCTTGCTACTGTGGTTGCACAGAGGGTGAAGACAGTACTACGGTGGATGCGCAAAGGGATAGAAAGTGTTGGTGTTGTGACATTCGAAGATAGCGCACAAAGGTGAAGGGTTCGATAGCCGAAGTGCTGTGTACTGCTGTGTGCTGTTGTGGTTGCACAGAGAGGGAAGACAGTTCTACGGTGGATGCGCAAAGGAGCAGAAGGTGTTGTTGTTGCAACATTCAAAGACAACACGTAGAAGTGAAGGGTTCAACAGTCGAAGTGTTGTGTACTGCTGTGTACTGTTGTAACTGCGTAGAACTATGCGAGAGTTGGTTTCGACCAAACACGATTGTAACAAAATAGTAAAGACTTGGAGGTAGCTTTGAGCAAGCATTTGAAGAGCTTGTGAACCGTTCTTCTTTCACCAGTTTGAGGACCAGATTGAGGACAGAATTTGAGGCAGAAAGAGGACATTTGTGCTAGACCGAAGGACTGCGTTTAGTGCAAGTTTGAGGACCAGTTTTGTAGTGATAGAGTTGAGGACAGAGATCTCCAGCCAGAGCAGGGAAGACAGGTGTCTTCTGTGGAAAGAGTTCCACTTGCTAAGGGTAAAAGAGATAGAGGTCCTCTAGAGGATCACTAGCAAAGTTGAATTAGGGGAAGGTGTCTCCTTTGAGTTGAGGCTCATAAACATTGTAATCGGGAAGGATTCCCAGAGGTTTTGATATAACTTTTAGAGGAAAAGTTTTATCCGTGGAGTAGCCCACCTTGGGTGAACCACGTTAAATGGGTCTTTTATGTGTGATGCTTTCTGTCTTGTTTAATGTTATGTTGATGCCATTGCTATCTGAATTTAAAATGATTAAATGGTTTTATCTTATACTGTTCACCCCCCTCTCAGTATAAGTTCATGTTCTTCAATTGGTATCAGAGCCGGTCTCTCCAGAAAAAGCCTAACAGCTTGGAGAAGGATCTAACAGAGGAACATATAAATTCAGAAAAGGTTGAATTCGATCTCAAGAGTGAATTCTTCTTGGCCTTGAGAAAGCTTGAAAAACTCAGGGAAGAGAATTCTGTTCTTAAGCAGCATTGTCAGGAAAAAGAGATAGCAAGATCGAATTGGCTCAACATATTATAGATTTCAAACTTCTAGTCGAAGAAGGGAAGAAGATTGAACAAGTTCTAACGAGAGGTTCTAAAAGAAAAGGTAGCTGATTGTGAGAAACTAGAAGGAGAGATTATGTCTCTTAGAGTAAAGTTAGAACAACCAACTCTCAGACAGAATTTTCCATGTGAAAAGAAGGATGGCATCACCATGTATGAAATAGGGTCTTCAAGCAAGAACAATCTTCACTCTGAAGAGAAATGGATTCCAGTTGATCGCAAGAAGAACAAACTTCCAAGGCATCAAAACAGAGTTACATAACACCTTCCATGGATATTGTTTTTCTTGTAAAAATTTTGGTCACATAGCTATGCATTGCAATAAATCTCTGAAGAATCATAGTAAGGAAAATGTTAACTCATTTGCACCGCTTATGAATAAAAATATTATGTGTTACAAGTGCAAGAATTTTGGGCATATAGCAAGGATGTGCAGCTTGGATAAATTTAGTTTTGAGTTCTCAAAAAGGAGGAATGAGATAAAATCTAAATCAATGATAGTTCAAACTGCTTTTCATGCTCAAGACAAAGTAGAAAAATGGTATCTTGATAGTGGTTGTTCAAAACATATGACTGGTGAAAAAGAAAAATTTCTGTCTTTAAAAGAAGCAAACAGAGGAACAGTCAGTTTTGGAGATAACAGGTCCGCAAAGATCTGTGGTAAAGGAACTCTTAGTCTGGATGGGAAATCCAAAACAGAAAACGTGCTTTATGTAGAAGGGTTAAGACATAATCTGCTTAGTGTGAGTCAACTTTGTGATCAAGGGCACATAGTATCTTTCTTTTCGATAGATGTGAGATAAGTAAAGAATTAAATGGAAAACTTATTGCTAGAGCTACAAGGACTCCAAACAATCTTTACATGCTGAGTGAGATAAAAAGAGAAAAATGCCTTCTAACTCAAGAAGATGAAAGTTGGTTGTGGCATAAAAGATTGGGACATTTGAGCTTTGATAATCTGGTCAGTATTAGTAACAAGGAAGCAGTTAGAGACTTGCCCAAAATAAAAAGGCCCCAAAACATCATTTGCGGTCCTTGTCAACATGGTAAACAGACCAGAACCAGTTTCAAATCGAAAGGGTATACTTCGTCAAATCCCTTGGATCTTATTCATACTGATTTGTGTGGTCCTACCAGAACTCAGAGCATTCAGGGAGATAGCTATTTCATGTTGTTTGTAGATGATTACTCGAGAATGACTTGGGTTACTTTTCTCAAAGAAAAATCTGAAGCTTTTGGAAAATTTAAAATTTTTAAAGAAATGATTGAAAATGAGACTGACAAGAAAATAAAATGTTTAAGATCAGATAGAGGAGGAGAGTTCACTTCAAATGAATTTGTGGAATACTGTGAACAACATGGAATCAAAAGAGAATATTCAGCAGCAAGAACTCCTCAACAAAATGGAGTAGTTGAAAGAAAAAATAGAACTACTGAAAATATGGCTAGAGCTATGTTAGATGAGTCAAAACTTTCAGATGGTTTTTGGAGAGAAGCAGTAAATACAACAGTCCACATCATTACCAGGGCTCAACTCAGAGTCAATCATCATAAAACTCCCTATGAGCTATGGAAAGGAAGACCAGCTACAGTTAAACACTTCAAAGTGTTCGGGAGTAAGTGCTTCATCAGAAGGGAAGATCAAAATCCGGAAAGTTTGATCCCAGGTGTGATGAGGGAATTTTTCTTGGATATTCCAGCAAAAGTAAGGCCTACAGATGCTTCAACAAAAGAACTCATACAGTTGTAGAGAGCATAAATGTGACAGTAGATGAAAAGACAGGAATAAGAGAACCAGTCAAGGAATTCAGTGATGGAATCTGTCAAGAAGAATTCAGAGAAGTGTCAGATGAAGAAGAGGAAAGACAACAGCTGCTTCCCAAAACTCCTTCACGGTATGTTCAGAAACATCATCCCAAAGACTTGATCATTGGTGATCCAAATAGCAGGAAAACAAGAAGAAGAGTCATTTCTTCACATGAATCTGCAAATGTTTCATTGTTGTCTCAGATTGAGCCAAAAAATTTTAGTGAAGCATGTACAGATGATTTTTGGGTACAAGCAATGGATGAAGAGCTAAATCAAATAGAGAAAAGTGAAACCTGGGATTTGGTTCCAAGACCTAAGAATAAGAATGTCATTGGCACAAAATGGGTCTTCAAAAATAAACTTAATGAGGATGGAAAGGTTGTCAGGAACAAAGCCAGGTTAGTCTGTAAAGGGTATGCTCAAGTCGAAGGTGTTGATTTCGAAGAGACGTTTGCGCCTGTTGCTCGTCTTGAAGCGATCAGAATGTTTTTGGCCCTGTCTAGTTTCAAATCTTTCAAAGTGTTTCAAATGGATGTAAAGTCTGCTTTTCTAAATGGAGTGTTGGATGAAGAAGTCTATATAGAACAGCCAGAAGGTGTGTCTCTTTCAGAACAGCCAGACTATGTGTGTAAACTGAAAAAGGCACTGTACGGGTTAAAGCAAGCACCCAGGGCTTGGTACTCAAGACTTGATGGGTATCTTTATGAACAAGGATTCAGGAAAGGCGTGGCAGATTGCAACTTGTACATTAAGAATAAAGGTGATGATATGATTATCATAGTTGTTTATGTCGATGATATTATTTTTGGAGGGAATAATACTCGGATGTGCAAAGTTTTTGCTAACACCATGCAAAAAGAATTCGAGATGTCTATGATTGGAGAACTGTCATTCTTTTTAGGACTGCAGATTGCGCAATCAAAAAATGGTATATTTCTCTCTCAAGAAAAGTATATCAAAGAGATGTTAAAAAAATTTGGGATGATGGACAGCAAACCTGTATGTACTCCAATGATTACAGGGTGCAATCTGAGTAAGGATGATGAATCTCCAGCAGCAGATCAAAAATTGTACAGATCTATGATTGGCAGTTTACTATATAGTACAGCTACCAGACCGGATATCATGCAGGCCGTTGGATTAGTAGCAAGATTTCAGGCAGCTCCAAAAGAATCTCATGTTATGGCAGTCAAGAGGATATTCAGATATTTGAAGGGCACTATGGATTTTGGGCTTTGGTATCCCAAAGGCGATGATTTCACCCTCACAGCCTATACAGATGCAGATTGGGCAGGCAGTATTGATGATAGAAAGAGCACTAGTGGTGGAGCATTCTTTCTGGGAAAGAGTCTGGTTTCTTGGCTAAGTAAGAAACAACCTTCAGTTTCCTTATCTACAGCAGAAGCTGAATACATTGCAGCAGTGGCTGGGTGCACTCAGGTTTTATGGATGAAAACTACCTTGGAGGATTTCAAAGTCAAGCATGAACAACCTATCCCTATTCTTTGTGATAATTCAAGTGCCATAAGTATTTCTAAAAATCCGGTAATGCATTCAAGGACGAAACACATTTCTATCAAATATCATTTTCTAAGGGAAAAAGTGCAAGAGAAGCGAGGTCAAGCTAGAATATGTACCCACTAAAGAGCAAATTGCAGATATCTTCACCAAACCCCTTCCAAAAGATACGTTTGAGTATCTAAGGGAGAAGTTGGGAGTTGTACTCTCACCTCGAGATTAATCACCTCATCAAGAGGTGGGGGAGGGACTAAGCTAAGAGGCTCATTCTTAGTCCCAAGCCCCAAAGGTGACCCTTTGCCATTGATGACAAAGGGGGAGAGATTTAAGTAAGGGGGAGAGTTTTCAAGAGAAGAGGAAAGCTTCAATTCAGGGGGAGCAAAACTTGAAGAGATTGAATTCAGTTTTGGCTCTTGAAAGATGTGTTTTAGTTAAGGGTTGCCATCAATGACAAAGGGGGAGATTGTTGGCAATTTTGGGTACCTTGAGTACATTGCTTTTGCCTAAGTTTAGTTGTTGTCATTGATGTCAAGGAGCTATTGGTAGATGTTGTTTTTGATGTCAAGGAACTTTTGGAGCAACTTGTTTTTATGTCCAAGGATGTGTTTTTGTTGAAGGTTTCAGTTGGTCAGTAAGTCTCCAAGAAGATCAGAGTAGCCCAGTTGCCAAAAATCCAGAAAAAGATTAAGTAGAATAAGTTTGCAGGCTGCTGGAAAAACTGTCACGATTTCGTGACATGGTTGAGGAGAGAGAAAGTTTGGCCAAAACTATCGCGATTTCGTGACATGCAGGAAGGCAGAGGCAAAGCAGGAAAAAGTGTCACGATTTCGCGACATGTTTGAGGAGAGAGAAAGTTTGGCCAAAACTGTCACGATTTCATGACATGCAGGAAGGCAGAAGCACAACGGGCAGAAAGTGTCACGATTTCGTGACAAGTTTCGAAGAAGTCGTACGGATGCAGGAAGTGTCACGATTTCGCGACATGTTCCAGTTTCGCGAGCAGTTGGCAAGAAAAATCCTAAGGCAGCGAAAGCGTCACGATTTCGTGACATGTTTCATTTTCGCTAGTGCAAATCAAGAAAAGGATGAAGGAGCAAGAGGTGTCACGATTTCGTGATAGAGTTGCTGATGACGTCAGCAAAAGGCAAAGGTGTCACGATTTCATGACAGTTGCGGAGAAGAAGGCGTTGAGGTCCAGAGCGTCATGATTTCATGACCAAAATCATGATGACGTCAGCAAAAAGCAAAGGTGTCACGATTTCATGATAGTAATGTAGAAGAAGGCAATGAAGTCTAGAGCGTCATGATTTCATGACAAGATTCATGATGATGTCAGAAAGGCGTAGTGTAGCGATTTCATGACAACAAACCCAAGAAGGTGTTCGATGGACCAAGGCGTAGCGATATCGCGACAAGATACATGGTGACGTCAGCAAAGGCTGTAGTGTCACGATTTTGCGATAGCAAATCAAAGAAGGCGCTCGACAAGAGTAGTGTCACGATTTCGCGACAGCGTGTAATGCAAGGTGTACGACAGACCAAGGCGTAGCGATATCGCGACATGTTTGAGTGTCGCGCGAGAAAAGCCACAGAACTATAGAAGCGTTTGAAGTCGACGAAGTTAACCTTTGTCGACAAAGTATAAAGTCTTACAGCCGACGTGGTAGAAGATTGAACAGCCGACTAAAGATCAAAGATTTCATCTTGAGATTGTGAGTATTAAAGGAAGACTACTTGAGCATTTTTGTGTGTGTTCGAAGTGTGCGTTCGTAATGCGATCTGCGCAAGTAAAGTGCGGGAGATAAGTTCGATCGACAAAGAAGCTGAGTGTGCAAAGTCTTGCTACTGTGGTTGCACAGAGAGTGAAGACAGTACTACGATGGATGCGCAAAGGGATAGAAAGTGTTGGTGTTGTGACATTCGAAGACAGCGCGCAAAAGTGAAGGGTTCGACAGTCGAAGTGCTGTGTACTGTTGTGTGCTGTTGTGGTTGCACAGAGAGGGAAGACAGTTCTACGGTGGATGCGCAAAGGAGCAGAAGGTGTTGTTGTTGCAACATTCAAAGACAACACGTAGAAGTGAAGGGTTCAACAGTCGAAGTGCTGTGTACTGCTGTGTACTGCCGTAACTACGTAGAACTGTGCGAGAGTTGGTTTCGACCAAACACGATTGTAACAGAACAGTAAAGACTTGGAGGTAGCTTTGAGCAAGCATTTGAAGAGCTTGTGAACCGTTCTTCTTTCACCAGTTTGAGGACCAGATTGAGGACAAAATTTGAGGCAGAAAGAGGACATTTGTGCTAGACCGAAGGACTGCGTTTAGTGCAAGTTTGAGGACCAGTTTTGCAGTGACAGAGTTGAGGACAGAGATCTCCAGCCAGAGCAGGGAAGACAGGTGTCTTCTGTGGAAGGAGTTCCACTTGCTAAGGGTAAAAGAGATAGAGGTTCTCTAGAGGATCACTAGCAAAGTTGAATTAGGGGAAGGTGTCTCCTTTGAGCTGAGGCTCATAAACATTGTAATCGGGAAGGATTCCCAGAGGTTTTGATATAACTTTTAGAAGAAAAGTTTTATCCGTGGAGTAGCCCACCTTGGGTGAACCACGTTAAATGGGTCTTTTATGTGTGATGCTTTCTGTCTTGTTTAATGTTATGTTGATGCCATTGCTATCTGAATTTAAAATGATTAAATTGTTTTATCTTATACTGTTCACCCCCCCCTCTCAGTATAAGTTCATGTTCTTCACCGTCGACTTCACTTAGCCAATTGACTACAGTCTTGCCATCACATCTTCCATAAAATTTAGATATATTCAACTTCTTTATTTACTTGTTCAATTCTTAACCCACTTTCCTTCTCGAGGAACCTTCTGGAAACTCACTTATATTTTTAGTTTCCTTTTATTTAGTCATACTCTCAATGACTTTATGTTGTTGGGTGATTAGTTCCTACTGCTGGGCCATATGTGCCCTTTGTTGATCCATATGCTCACTCATCTAAGCTTATTGGATTTCCATTTGTTCATGCTATTGATTTAGTTGCTCCTTGCCATCAATTGAATCATTCAACCCATATTTTCATCACTCAGCGTAGCTCTCAAAGCTACATGCTCTTTCTCTTTCTTGACCACTTGTCGTGGTACACCGACAACTTGCACCCTTTCAAACTCTCTCATGAGTCATCTTGTTCCTACTCATGGAACTTCTACATTTTCTTCTTGCATATTAACATTTGTCCTCCATGAGGTACCTACCATACTTGGTGTCAAAAGAGTTATGCCAGAATATCTATTTCATATTCATTAGCTAGGGTTTCACAAAACTAGGCTCAGATACCAACTGTTACAATCTAGTCTACTCACTTGTTGTGAAAAACACAAACACAAAATTTTGATTGAGAGTATATTAAATATCACAAATATTCATTGATTACCCAAATATTTATTAGTACATGGCATAGAGTTATCACACTTTAAGAATATTCACCACTACAGCTGGTGTCTTAAGTGCTCGAGACCAACCAAATTCCCACAAAGGTTGCCTTATTTAGATCCTTACCCCTCTCATGGGTATTTTTTTATCTTTGGCATGGGTTTTGCCTTTATAGGGCCCATAACACCTGGATGGATGGACACCATAACTCCCTTGTTCCAAGCATGTTGGACATGGATTTGCAATCCCACTCTTTTCCATGAGAGTCCATTGACCCATACATATTAAATAAGTTATTGCTTTGGAACTGGCATTACTATGCATGTGCCTGACCATTTACTTTCAACTAAAGTTTAGTCAAGGTCCTCCATCGCATGGAACTTGTACCAGATTACTCAGTTATAGCTCTGGTTGACGATAATGTTACCCATAACATCTACCACTGGACCTTCCAACCTCATGAGATAGATCCCTAGCCATGATTCACGTTGGCAATTGTGCAACCAGATTAGGTTCATGACCATCCTTATGTACTACTCGTATGTCATCCTGGGATGATGTCCCATACCACCACTCTTTACTCTCAACAACTTAACACCTCCATATTTTATTTAGCTAGAGAAAAAATGACACCGAATCATGATAGTCACCACCACAACTATCGGCGTTAGGGGCCTAGTCATTTCTGGCTCATATACTTTTGCTCTTATCTCAACATTTTATTCTTTTTTCCCTTCTTGGCTTGCCATAATAATACTCATAGGTTGTCATCATCGCTGGCTACCAGAGTTGGATTAGTGCCATCCTCCTCGATAAGCACTAGATCTCAATACAATAATGAAGTTTAATTCATATTTTTTTTTTTTTTTTTTTTTTTTGTGGAAAACATCCCAAAGGGATGCCACTTTCGG